>RJWJ010025742.1:0-23614 GCA_004363605.1 Indri indri | reverse complement strand
AAACTTAAAGCAAATATCAAAACTAATTCTTGAAAGAAGTTATACCTATTATAAAAATAACAACTTAATCTGGGATTAAAATTACTATATCAATTAAAGCTTAAATGGGGGAGAATATAAATGTATTAATTTTCTATTACTGAGGTAAAAATCAAAACATACCATTTAAATTGTGAAAAATGGAGTGAAAAATAGGGGAAAAGGATAAACATGTACAGAATGACAATTGTATAAAACTTATATAGGTAAGATCATAAATGACTTTCTTTTCATCTTTAGAAAGTAACTCATTTATTGCGAGAAATTTTGGGAAAAACAAAAATATACTCAGACAAAACTCAGTAAGCACTTTTTAAAAAAAGTTCATTATTCTAATATCCAAATCACTATAATTAGAAATTTGTCCATAAAAAGAGAAGTTACAGAATTTTGCCCTAAGAAACAAAAATATAGATAACATTATTTCTAAATTAGATCGTCCTCAACACTAAAAAAAAAGTCCACATTCGTGCCCTTTTCTCATCCACCAATTACTGTATCTCAGGATGAAGGGGTGGGGGTGGCCTCAATGGCTGGTCTACAGAGCAGATGTTCCAACTCTCAGAAGTTTACCTCACCCTATTGTGTGACCTCAAAAGAAGTCACAACAAATCTGCCAAGCCTAAACTCTAAAGAGGAGCATGTGGCCTTCATCTTCGCGATGTACTTCGTTATTCACGCACATATTCGCGAACGTTTATGAGCTGCCAGGTTGGGCATAGCACTGCACTGTGCCTTCGAGGGGAACCACCGCCATCCACCCGAGTGCCTGCAATGGAGCCACTCGCAGTACATCTGATGAGTGTTTTAATCTCCTAAAAAACAATGACACATTCATTAGCCAAAAGGAAAAAGGAACACTTAGTGTGAACTCACAGACTAGTAATTAAACCTATTTGATTTAGTATGTATTTAGATACGAATGTAAATATGTACGCTACTGACATACTCTAAGGGAGGGATCTTAATCCATGTTGGATAAAGGACCAGTAATAAGATATAAATCAAGCCAACTTGTTCCGACTTCTGTTAAAGCCCAACAGTGGAGGGCCTGATTTATAGCCTTGGCTAACCAGGTCTCTTCCTGATTCTGACGTTCAACCAGCTAATTTGGTCTTTGGTAAGTTCCCCAACTGTTCTGAGTCTGAATTTTCTCATTTGTAAATTAAAGAAAGAATGGTCTCTAAGACCTTTTCAATTCTAATTCTTAAATCTAAAATAATCAGACCTATTTCCTCCCCCCAAACAAGATTAGAAAATAGATAGCAAAAATTTATTAAATGCCATTAAGTCTCTATTAACAAAAAAACAGTCCTCACCCTTTTTAAGGCCTCAAATTAGAAATAAGAAAATGACACAATTTGTCACTAGAACCAGAAAATAGGCCACAAAATAATGCTGATACCAACTAAAAATGATTTAAAGCTAGAATCCTTATAATGCTAAAGAATAGGCAACTAAATTTCAAAAGGTTTATCTGAAAAAAGTACATAAGAGTGCTACTTCTTATAAACCAATGATGTACATCAAAATGATGTACACATATGTAAAAAGAAACTATGGAAAATACAAATTGTAAGTCAAGAAAAATATTTTTATCTATTATAGTCCATCATCTATGAGGCTACATCATCATACTTGCCAAATTTCCAAAGAGAGAATTCTCTGTCAGTCCTAAGAGGAAGGAATGGAAAAATTCACTAAAAACACTAAGATGTGCTGGATAAAATATATTAAATAGTTCCCAGATGTACTGTTGAGCGAAGAAGGAACTTCAAATCAAGGTGACAAGCTGCCCAGGCAGTAGATTGTCAGAGTTTATGGAGACAGGGTTTTAAATGTTACTGGGAAACAGAAAATGAACCCTTGGCCTTGACTGAGGCAGTCACAGTTAGAATTGAGACCCACTCATACGCAGTCTCGAAGATCTCCCTATCGGTAAATGAGTAGATTAGAAAAAAATAATATACCTATTTATCTGGAGAGAACAAGAAAGTCTGTGTGGAGCTTAGGCTCCAGATTGGAAAATAAATAAATTAAAAGACTCCATTAAGAAATCATGACTCCAAGCCTATAAATCACACAAGATTGGGGTGTGAAGTTAGACTAACTGTCAAGTCTGAGAACCCACAGGAGAAGAAATTAACACAAACCGGGTCCTGAGTTTGGGATATTCCCATATCCCTCCCACTCCATGTGCCTGGCACTAGCACACACCAAGCTTCTCTAGAGGACCAGACCCCACTGCAGCCACACAGGATTCTCTCGGATCAGCCCCACTGAATACGAACTCATCTTTCTCAAAAGAATAAAAACACAGGAGGGATTCCATGTGTGAGAATCAGCAGAACAGTCAGCAGCAGGATTAGACCCAAGAATGTCAGATAATGAATGATTAAAGACAAAAGTGAACTGATTGTGTGTATTCCCCCTTTTCCACTTTTATTAAGACATATATTTCTATTCTCTAATACTTATTCTTAATATTTTAACATGCACACTTCAAGTCCAAAGATTATCCTCTTCCCTTGAAACGCTTTCACTCCAATGTCTCCAGTCCCATCTTACGTGTTACTGTGGTTCAGCCTTTTATTGCCATTTGTTTTGAAGCCTGCCTAAAATTACTTGCTATTACTGTTCTGGTTTTACATTTTCAAAGCTTATTTGATTACCTTTGTATGAAGCCAACATAATCATGTCATAAGAACAAATAAGGCGAATAAGAGTAAATTAAATTATGAGCCAATCTTATTTAAGAACATAAGTCAGAGTTTCTAAATAAAATGCAAGTAAATTGAATAGAGCAATGTGTGTGTATATATAAATATTAAGATACGTATAAAAATATTGACGTGTATCTACATACAGAGACAAGATAAGGTATGTGTATGCATGACTAAAATAGGGTATGTATGTGTATTTGTTTTTATGACTAAATAGGGTTTATTCCAGAATTCAAAGATGATTTAACATTTAAAAATCTGGTTATGTAATTGACCATTTTTACAAATTCAAAGAGAAAAAAACCAGTGATCATCTCGAAAGACATGGAAAATATATTTGGTAATTTTTAATACCTTTTCATGATATAATTTGGTAATCTAGAATTAGAAGAGAACTAATTTCCTTAAGTTAATAAAAAGCAGCTACCAAACATGTACAGTAATTTTTATATTTGATGGAAGCATTCCCCTTTAAAACAAATTTGATTCAATTACCAGTTGCTCTTGGCATGTACTGGTGGTCATGGTCAGGGCAGTAAGACCAGAGTTAAAAAAAAAGAAAAGAAATGGAAAAGGAAAAAAACTTATTTTCATCCACATATAATCAGTTACATAGAAAATATAAGACAATCTATATACAAACTGTATTAAGAGAGTTCAGCAAATTTGTTGGATTAAACATCAAGCCATATGAATCAACAGTTCCTACAGAAACACCAGAAAAAATATTTTAAAAGTTTTTATTTCAAGAAAGAACACATTTACAATGAAAGCTCTAATGTATCTAGAAATAATACTCAAAATCTAGAAATAATATTCAAAAACTTATAAGAAAACCTAAATGAAGGTAAACTATTTTATGAATAAAGAAAGATGTAATGACATGAGTCTTTCCAGTATTAATATACAGTTGGCCCTTGAACTACACAGGTTTGAACAGCGTGAGTCCACTTATACACAGATTTTCTTCTGCCTCTGCCAACCCTGAGACAACAAGACCAATCCCTTCTCTTCCTCCTCCTCTCCAACCCACTCAATGTGAAGACAAGGAAGATGAAGATCTTTATAATGATCCACTTCCACTTAATAGTAAATTTCTTTTCTCTTCCTTATGATTTTCTTAATAAGATTTTCCTTTCTCTAGCTTACTTTATTGTAAGAAAACACTATATAATACATATAGCATAAAAATATGTGTTAATCAACTATATACGTTATCAGAGAGGCTTCCAGTTAACAGTAGGCTAGTAAAGCTTCTGAGAAGTCAAAAGTTACACAGAAATTTTTGACTGCATGGTGGATCAACACCCCTAACCCTCGCATTGCTCAAGGGTCAACTGTATAAATTTAATGTGATAAAATTAAACTCCCAAAGGGGTTTTCATAACATTTCATAACATACAGGGTCTCTAAACACTGATTTAAAAGTACGAAAGGACAAGAACATCCAAGATAGTTTGAAAATGAATGAGATGCTGTATTGAATACCACATTTTTGAAGTAATGGTAGTTAGAGAACATTGTGATATTGGCACAGAAATACATGAATAGCCCAATGGAACAGAATAGATAGCCTGAAACACACACTTATATGGTAACTTGATATGAGAGACGTGGCTTTCCACATCAATTGAGAAAATGGCTCAACCGCTCATCAATATTAAAAAAATAAAATAAACTGAATATCTATGTCATATACAGAAATCCATTTTAGGTGACATAAATCCAGTATTATACACAGAAATCCATTTTGGGCAATACAAAGCTATATCTGTAATAAGTAAATCTCTAAAACTTTTAAAAGAAAATGAGAAATCTACTTATAAGCTGTGAATAGGGAGGATCTTTCTAAATAAAACCAAAACACTGATAAAATTTAACTAATCAAAAATTTAAAACATCTGTGCTGCAAAAAGACTTTATAATGAATGAAAAGAAAAGCTAAAGATTAGAAGAAAGTTTGGCAATACACAAAAGACAGACTTCTTGACAGTGAATTGTAAAGACATTTTACAAATCAAAAAGAGAAAATCCAAACAGTCTAAAAGAAAACTGGGCAAAGATGTGGACAGGCAATTCACAGAAGAGGAAACCTGAATGGCCAATAATCACATGAAAAGAAAATTACTCTTACACGTAATCAGAGAAAGTTAAATACAAACTGCAGTGAGGTCCAATTTATTAATATTTCCAACAGGTTGGCAAAAATTAACAAATCTGAAAATATCAAGGGTTGGTAGGACAGTCATATAGTGCTGGTGAAAGTAAAATTTAGTCCAAGAGATTTGTAAAACACTGGCAAAAACTACTAACGTTAGACATATTCACACACTAGACTGAAAGATTCTAACCCTAGGGAAAAAAATCACACAGGAAAAAAATCACACAGGTGCCTGAGGAGACCCAAAAGAATTTTCACTGCCACTCTTTTATAATATCAAATATTAGAATAGACATAAATATTCAACTAGTGAATGGATAAATTATAATAGAACCAGAAAGGTATACAACAGTTAAAATAAAGCATAGCTGTATATATGCTAATAACTAAAGCAACTTGACAAGTATATGTGCAGTACACCATTCTTATGAATGTTCAAAACGTGCAGAAACCTACTAAATATTGTCTATATTTTTCCCACATGTGTATAGATCCACAAACATATGCAGAGAGATGATAAATATCAATTTATGGTCTGGGTAAACAGAATGTTAATAGAATTGGGAAGGAATACAAGGGCCTTCAACTTTATCTGTAATCACTCATTTGTTTTATTTATTAAATCCCAAAAGATCTTAAAGAAACTACATCAAAACGTTAAAATTTTACAAAGCTGGGTAATGGATATATTATTGCATTATAATTCCCTCTGTACATTTTATTATGTTTGACATTTTATTTTAGAAAGAAAGAAAGAAACCTAATTCCATCTGAACCATTAAAAGAGGAAGGGAAAAAAAGGAGAGGGACATATTAGCTTCCTCATCTATAAAATGAAGAGAAAAACGCCTTCTTTTAATAACTGAGCATTGGTTACTCTATTTCTGTGACATCTGTACTCCTGAAACTTTTAAATCAAGTAACTGGGAGGGCTTGAACCTTCATAAACCAACCTCCATCTCTAAAACATGGCCTTACTTGAACTGACAGATCAAAACGATATAACTAAATCATTTATCCCATGAAGTAAATGAAAAATTATTTTCCATCAGTCCATTTTGTTCATAGGCTAATAACAGAATATATTTCTTTACAACCTTATTCCATTTCAATTTTTAAAAATAGGATTACCAGCCCAGGCAACATAGTGAGACCCCGTCTTTACAAAAATTTTTAAAAAGAAAAAAGTTAGCCAGGAGTGGTGGCACACACCTGTAGTCCTAGCTACTTGGGAGGCTGAACTAGGAGGGTCACTTGAGCCCAGGAGTTGGAGGTTGCTGTGTGCTGTGATTGCTCCAACTTGGGCAACAAACTGAGGCCCTATCTCAAAAAAATAAAATTAAATTAATAAAAATAGGATTGCATGCCTACTTTAGTTTTTATTATCATCTATTACCTTCCATTATTGTGTTCTTTTATTATTACAAAACGGCTTGTCTCTGTAAACTCTTCTTTCTGTGACTAGCTTAAGGAAGCAGTAAAATGAATATGTACACATCAGAAAAACAGCATTTACTATTTTAGATAGTAAGAGAAATTTATTTTTAATAATTTTAAGAAAAAAAATTGTGCAAAAAGTGTTAAGAATTCTATGAGTAAATGTATATTTCTGATACATCATTTGAAGGCGTAAACTATCATGGTGTGACTGATGACTATAATCCTTGCAGACCCCCTATCATTTGCCACCTTGTTTCTTCGGCCTTCTCTTTCTCCACCACCATAGGGTTGAATTCCCATCTGCAGGTTCACTTTTGCCCTAGTTTTCCAAGCTAATTTTGCATGAGACATTGGAATGATCTGCAGCTGAGTCTCTCCACCCTGCCATGTCTCACTGAGGTGGGATCTACACCTCACCACGAGGAATCCTGAGTTCCTGTCTGTCATCTCCACACAATCCAGCATGGCAGAGGTAAACCCTGAACTATCCACAGGCCACTGGGGTGGGATGCTTCCTGGATCCTCCTCTACACTGTTTTTCCAGGTTACTTCAGTGACCTGATCAACCACAATCAAAGTAATGTTAAACAGAGTTCTATTAATAGAGACCCTTAGAGCTGGTGCCCACACCAGAATCCAGATAAATAGTGCTTCCTTCCAGGCCTGAACTGGCTGGTGGAGGCTCATCTAAGTGCAAATATTTCAAAATCACCTGCTGGAAACCATGACTTTGAAATCAGGCAGCCACCTAGTTCACTAACCAACACACCCTACTCCTCTTCCTATAGGACTGGAGCTCAGGGTACCAAAGGTTGTCTGAATCTTTGAGAGGTGCTTTATTGTCAACCTAGGCTTTCAGAAGCTAATCTGTTCCACTGCCCTTCCATAAACATTTTGTCTGATGCTAAGGAGCAGGTGTCAACCCACACTTACTTCTCTCTGGGCCTGAGCCAGCCTAGGAAGATCATTTATGAAATGGGATAAGTTTAACTTAAGGGCAGTTCTTAAGAGATGCTACACAATTACCAAATGGCAGTATCATCGCATAGCAAATGAAGGTTGATTTTTTTTTTAATGATGGTCTTATTTCAGCAAGGTACAGATCTCAAAAGACAGAAATCCTTTGGGCTCTATAATTATGATTTCCTTAGCTGGTAAAAACAGTACAGCATTGTCCCACCTTAGTATTTATTCATGGCAAAGCTGCAATAAAAGTTTCAAGAAAAGTATCTGGACAACCTAGGAGTATGAAAAAGAAATCAGGCAAACAGCCCCACAATGCACAATAGAGGGAGAAAGCCACACCCCCTTTGAAGGATAAAGCAGCAGCTCCATTAATCATGAAAGACTAAACCAATTCAAAAACATAATAGAAAGAAAAATAAACAAACATGAAAGATGTCATTTGTGGTTTATCCTATGTGCCCCTGTACAATTTTGTCTTATGAATAGAAAACTCAAAATGTGCTCTCAGATTCTGAAATAATATATCCTCTCAAGCTTTATCTGAGTTTATAAACACGAAAGGGGCGTAGATGAATTTCAATTGCAATATGAGAACAAATTTAACTTCTAATAGAAACAGAGTTTGAGATGGAGTAAGTCAGAAATCTCAATGTTTATCTCCACATGCATTTATTCCTGGCAATACACTGGAGTTCTCCATGGAGTGTTTATCTAACTTGGCTTTCCTTTGATGGATCTTCTGGCATACCACATAAGCACACAGCCCATATGTACCAGTAACCACTTTCTCCCTGTGAAGAACTCCCAGCGCAATCCCCGGGGAAAAGGGAAGGAACTCACATATGGCAGGTATCTAGTAAAGGGCTGATACTGCACAAAGCACTTAGCAGTTTTTTTGCCATCTAAACTTGTGACCACACTGTATATTTGAATTCTAGAGATTAAAAAAAAAAAAAAAAAGCTGAAAGAGGGACCTATATTGAAGATCTCCTAACTCTGATGTACAACTGCAGCCTAGATTTGAACCAAAATTCACCTGGATCTAAGTCCATGCATTCTCTTTTCTCAATTCCATGTTAGGTGAAGCCAGATCACACTATGTCTTTATTGTGTGGCACTGGAAATATACTTCATACTGCAATTAATTGTCTGAAAGAAAGCACCAGCAAGATAATCTATGATCCCTTACTTTAGAGACCCATAATTTAACAATTGCAACCATTATATTACTTTCCTTACTTTGGAGCCTTCAGTGTATGTCTCATTTTTGTATTCTTCAGTGGCGAAATATTCTGGTTATAATTTCAATCTGTTTTCTCACTTAGAAAACAAAGAGGATACACATTGATAATCAGTATGAAAAAAGGAAATAAATTCAAAGAAAAACAAAATAAAGGGAGGAAGTGGAATTGCCTTTTTAAACCTTAAGAGTCATTGAGTAATTTTATACAGAAAAATAAATTGATGTAATCATTTTTTAAAGGGTGGCACACAAACTACTAAAACATGTTTTAAAAAAGCAACTGAGGAAATCTGAATATATTGAGTATAAAGTGATATTAAGGAGTCTTTCTTAATTTTGTTAAGTATGATAATGGTATTGTGGTTATGTAAGCAAATTATTTTTTAGAGATCCATATTGATATATGAGGATTGGAAAAAAAAGAATGACAACACCAGGGATTTACTTTAAAATACTTCTTCCCCCCAAAAATGAAAGCAAGTGAAGCAAGTGTGCCAAAATGTTAATTCTTATTGAATCTAGGTGGTGGCTATATTGAAATTCATTATATTATTTTTATTTTTGTGAATGTTTGAAAACTACTATACTAAAAAAAAAATCTACCAAAAAAAACCCCAGAAATCTTTCAACCTCAAAAAAATGCAACCCCTTTTATGTGAGATTTAATTACTTTGATCAAAAAACATCTACTCTCTAATACCAGAAATAAAACCTTCCAAAATGTAAATTTGGGAAATATTAATATGATGTATTTTGTTAAGAGAATCTATCAGTAATGATGTTCAAAAAGAAAAAACTTGTCTTTCAATAGTCTAGTAGAGACCAATCACCTTTTATCAGAACACTGAACAAGAATTAGAGGAACAATCTCTTGATTAAGACATTGAAAATCTACCCAAATTCACATCTTTAGTGAAAGCTACAAGAAATCAAGGATTTGCTAAGGGATCAAAATATCTTTATGTCCTTGGTTTAGAACTAAAATGGTCACCAAGTAAATGAGAGGCAGAAAGAAATGCTTTGTAAAACACTGATGGAAAAGAGTTCTTCCTTACTGGAATCGAAGGTGTGAGAACTGAATAGATTTTAAGTTCTCAGATGCCTATTCTGGTCTCTAATACAAGTCCTGGGTTTGAGAGAAGCCAAACTGTTCATTCAGGTATTGAACTATTGACTCTTCTACTATTAATAAAAACAAAAATAAAACTTTTAATCCAAATTCTACCCATAGTAACCTGATCAAACACAATTAAGGTAGTGCTTAAGTCAATTCTAGAAACAGAAAATGGCTATTGAGAGGGGCAAGTTTTTTGTTGTTGTTGGTTTCCCACCTCATCCCCATCCCCCAACATGCACAGGACATGAGCACATTAACTCAACCTAATGAACAGGTTCCTGTCTGCAAATACATCCTCGGAGCTTCCTTTGGATAAGGAAGCTCTTTATCAGTGCCTGGACTAGCAGAACTATAAATCAGCTACACACACAGTCTTCCTGCTGCTGCCAGTCCAGTTTTGCCTTGGTATTCACCTAGCTTTGTAAGGACTAGGTGCTCTCTCTCGGCAAGAGAAAACAAAAATCTGTCTTTAAGTCCAGGCAGGAGTAAAGCAGACAATACAAACTTGTCTGACTTCAAAGCACAAGGCATATCTTTCACTAACTAAACAGCAATCCCTGCAGGAGTGACAATGGAAGCTTTCTTCCCTATTATTGCTTGAAACAATCGCAAGCTATTTGTTCATTTTAATTAGTTTATATCTAGTATTAGGCAGCCTTGATTAGAAAAATGCTCTTTGTTACCAAATGAATAGAGTAACAAACAAAACCAAAAGCTTTTTTTAAAAAAAAATTGTTGTTTTGGCTTTAGAAAAGGAGTTTCAAGCCTTTTACACTTGAATGTGGGTTTATCTTTACACAGGTCCCTGAATTCACTCTAAAAGAATGCAAGTTGATGTGCCAGACAATACCATGCCAAGCTGATGGAGTGAACTGCATATTATGCTTTGCCTAAAGAGATGCTGTATTTAAATTACTTTTACCTCCTCCGAGCTTGGGAAAAACTGATAATAAGAGAGAAGACCTCAATGCAAGCATAGGGGTAAGGGCAAGTCAGCCTCAGGCTAAAATCTGACTGTACAAATTACCTGTGAAGAGCTGACATATACCAGGAAGCCCATCGCTGACCAGAGGATCCTGGGAACCAAGTGACCCAATGGTCTGCCTCTCTCCAGAACAGTAAGTTACCTCTCTGCATGACCTAATACCAGAGTTTATAGCAGCTCCTTCCAAGTACGCTCACTTTCCCAACTATCAATTGCTACCACTGTTCCCATCTACCCTAGTTGAGATTAATTAACCAACCTGCTCAATAGAATTATCAAAAGTCAGGGTTTGAACCCAGGTCTAGGATTCCAAAGCCTGGGTAGCCACTTAACTACACTACTATTGATTCTTTACGATCAATGTTAAATTCCTTAATACGATTTGCAAGACCCTGCAAAAATCTCCAACCTTATAACCTAACCCATTTATGCTAATTCTAGCATTTGCCAATCTCTATAGTGTAAATACTCCACTGAGGCTGATTTCAAGCTACCAGCATGAAGTCATTCAGCTCACAAAATTCCTGAAAATTTAACAATCCACTCCCCCACCCCCAACCCCCACCCCCATGCGCTGGCAGAGGTGGCTCTAGGGACATTACTGTTGACAACCCCATGCCCCACTATACTGCAACTATCCTAAACTAAATTCTAAATGCTGTGCTCTCTTGCTCTCTCTCACCTTGGGACATTTGACATTCACACGTGCTTTTTCTTCTCCTTTACCAAAATAACTCATAGTCATTAGTTCCCAGCCTGGTGGTCTTCCTTCAAGAAGCCTTCCCTGATCCTCCAAGTCTTTTCTGGATGTTCCGCTTTACCTGTGGAACACCCAATACGTCCTGCATCGTCGCATTCATGACACAGTGTTGGAACTTGTTTCCTTATCTGTGTATCTCCCACTACATTTCTAAACTCTAGCAGAACCAAAGCCTCATTTCTTGTATCCCCAAGTCGGCCACAGGGCTCGCTGAACAATAATAAAATTTCTTGCTAACATGGATTGAGTAATATGTGCCAGACACTACTCTGAGTTTTATATAGATTATCTCATTTAATCCTTAAAACCACCCAATGAGGTTGGCTTCATCATTTCTATGCTCATTTTGCAGGTGGGGAAATACAGGCAGTGAGAGGGTGAACACCTTCCTCTCAGGCTCAGTTAATAAGTAAATGTCGGAGCCAGGATTTCAACTCATGCAGTGGGACTGGAGAGCCCATGTGCATCTTTCAAGAAACCAGTGTTTCTTGACCTTTTTTTTTTTTTTTTTCCTGTTAGTGACCCTGAAGAAGAAAATGTTAATTAAGTTTAAATTCTCCCTAAGGAGAAATTAAATACTAAAGAATAAGATTTTGTTGGGTAAAGTTAAGCTTTGGAGGGGTTTTGCATCTCCCAAGATCTAATTTTTTGCCCTCCTGTATCATTCTGCATCTTGCTTTCTTTTTCTTCCATAAGATATCTTAGAGCAATATATAGCTTTGTAGATATCCTCATGTTTTAACTGCTGAATGGTATTTCAATCATATCCACACACTTGAATTTATTAAGTCTTTTCACTACTGGATATTCAGAACGTTTTGCACTTCCTGGTTTTCAACCAATGCTTCAATGAACCTTTCCATACACTATACACTCCTCTTTGGGCTCATGTGTGAGTGTTTTTCTAATGTAGATACCAAGATAGGGACAGGGTATGTGTAAAGTATATAATTTTAATAGATACTGTCAAATTACCCTCTGCAGTGACTGTACAATTTACTTCCCACAGAGAATTTATGAGAGTACACGTTTCCCCTGGTGTTTATTAAATATAACCTCTTTCACCCTTGGGCAGTATTAAACATTTTAATTAAATGAGTCATTGAGAAGTATTTATATTACTCACCAGCTGATAGTAGCTTATGCAACAGGGAAGATGTGCAGATAAGATGCTGCTGCTGGAAATGCTGACAAATGACAGCAACGACACCAGGATGCTGGAATGCCTTGTCCACAAAACCCATGCTAGGGCCTAACTCACTTTTCAAAATGCTAACCATAATCACTGCATGGGAACAGCTGCATTGAACTTTGAAATGGTGACCCCAGGTAACAGGCACTAGATCTCTTTACCCATTCTCCAAGTCTCTCAAGCACCAAAAATAAAAAAAAAAAAAACTATTGAGAGTAAGGGAAACCAAACACCTAAAGAAAACGAAGTGTTGAAAGGGCAGTGATCCCTTTACCAGCAAGAGAAATACACATGATGACAGTAATACTAAACATCCCAGAAAAAAAAATACTAAAAGCTTCAAGAACAGCAAGGACTTTATCCATACGATAAAATCCCAAGGTCTGTTAGAGAAGAAAAGAAAGTTTGTAACAAATGAAGTAAAAATGCCCTTTTCTCCTTTTCCCCTCTTTCCCCTCTCCCTCTCTCACAAACACATGCACCCCTACTTGAAATACATACAAAATTTAACAGCCCGCAAAATGCTACAGAAAAAAGTCTGAGACAGTCTGTATCATCGAGGTTTAAATTTCAATCAATATGACTTTTTCTTGAAGGTATACTTTTTTCTTTAACCTTGGCCTAACAATGATTGTTATAAATGAGAGAGGAGGTCATACTTTAGACAGAGGAGAAGATAAAAGAAGAGTAAATGGGAAACCACACTTATTGAGCACTTACTGTGTGCTTCACATATATTCTCTCGTTTAATCCGTATAACCATAGTGTGAGGTATGATAACGTGAGAGGAAACCGAAGCTGAGAGAGGTGAGCGTTACTGAGGCTCTTCATCTGGCAATCAGAGGAGCAGGGTGGTGAATTGAGGCCTAACGACTCCAAAGTCTGTTCCCACATCGTACTGCACACCCTGCTGAATCCGAAAGAGTTCAGCGAGTACCCAAATAGATTGGGTTGTAAAATAACCTAAACGAAGAATGTCCCAGCCATATTCCTGTTGTTCATGGGATAGAAAAAATGACTCCTATGACTGCTGTTCAGAACTTTCTAGAATTGCATCTTGCTTTCAAAGTTCCTAGAACAGGTCAAGGCAAAATGATAATTATAAGAGGAAGACAATGAGACAACACTCAGAAAACCTGTTATGAGATTAGATCTATTCTAAAATATTTTATTAAACCCAAAAAAAGCCAAGAGAGGAAAAACAGCAGGATTTACTACTGAGTTATCTTGATTTAGAGTTCGATGCCTAGCGTAACAGGCATGCTCAGCACTGAAAACCAAGGCCCCCTATGAACGAACAGAGGCCAGTTCACTAAAATCACTTGTTCATTGTTCCAGCTGCTTCCTGACCTAAATGGCACCTCACTCACAAAAGCACCATTATCCAAATACCCACCAAATGATAATGAGAGAAATATACATGATCCCTAGAGTCAAACACACATTCTTAAACTCAAGTTCAATATTCGACAAAACCGTGATTAGCTCAAACCCATGCTAGTTTGAATCTCTTACCTGGGGCTGTGAAATGACAGGGGTGGAAGTAGAGGCAGCAGCCATGACAGCTCTACAGTGCGGGCGGTGATCAGGCCCCAGCACACGGTGCAGGACACGGGAGTCAAATTCTCGTGGTTGCTGATCAGATCGAGGTCATACTAGGAGAAACTGTGTACCTAGAAGAGGATAGGAAAACCCACATTTAGCATACGAGGACTAGCACATGGCAGAGAAGTCCCACTGGCCAGGAGACAAAAATCCCTATTCCCGGTGTCAAATACTAGCTTAATGAAAAGAGGAACCTGGTAGAGAAGATCTAAGATCTAAAAGCTATGACTTCTGTACCACTTATCCAAATGATGTTAAGTTGATACATTTTCATAGGTTTGGATCCAATTCTGAGCGCCAGCTGGCTGTTTGGGGGAGGCAGTTTCGAGTTGTGGAGATGGGGAAGGTGAGCCAGGGGCAGAAGCCACCCCATCATTAAACAATAAGGGAACTGAATGGTCCACAACTGAGAGCTGACAGTTTACATACAAAGGGCAGAGAGAATACAGTAGTCCCCCCTTACGTGAGGGAGATATGTTCCAAGACCCCCAGTGGATGCTTGAAACCGTGGATAGTACCGAACCCTGTGTATGACAGAGACAGCTACTACATGACTAATGAGCAGGTAGTGTATACATTGTGGATACAATGGACAAAGGAATGATTTTGCATCAATGGTGTGAGATTTCACTATGGTACTCAGAACAGTGAGCAATTTAAAGCTCTAGAATTTTTCATTTAGTATTTTCAGACTGAGTTTGGTGTAACTGAAATCGCAGACAGCAAAACCACAGATAAGAGTGGACTACTGTAACATCATCAAGTGGTTAGAGATCACCCAGTTCAACCCTACCCATGTGCAGATGAAAAAACTGAGGCTTAGAGAAGAGAAGGGACTAGAATCACCCATTTAGTTAGTGGTACAACCAGGACTACAGCAAAAACCCCAACTCCCAGTCCAGTAGGAAACCTAAGAAAGTGAATATGTTTCATGTTTGCATTTTCTCAAGGAACTTAGTTACCATTTTCAAGATTAAAGAAAGGTAAGAAACCTTGACATTATAGGAGTCGGTCACAAGAAAGAGTAGGGTTCTCAGACAGGTGGGTGAGGAGTTTCATAAATCAGAGTCCCACACATGTAAGGAAGAGGACGTTTCTAAAATTCTTCTGACATCCTCAAGGAGACGATGCTATATAAGCACAAAGTATAACCAAATCTCTTACTGATACGTTCATTACGAAAACCCAGAATGATGTTCAATTCCCTATAGCAAAGCATGACCTAGCTCTGTCCAAAGCTTGATCTGATGGTTTCCACATTTGAATTTAGTACAAAAGGTAAAAATTTTTCATTTTAAGAAAAGAAAAATTCTTATAAGAAAAATTTTCATGTCTAGGCAATGAAATGAAAATTTCAATCATTTGAAATCATTTGAAAATCATTTGAACCACATCTCTATGGTTCATTACTTTTACTATTATGGAAATATCATTTTCCAATAATTTAAAAGTATTCAGGTGTCGTCTTGCATGTTGGTGAAACCAGAAAGTTTATTTATAGACAGAAGTTCCTGAAAGCAGACGCTGGTTCAGTCTTATTCATTATGCCTTTAGTTCTCTGTAGATGCTCAATAAATAGCTTCTGAATAAAAGAAAAGATATTGCTGGATGCTGTGAAAATTCAATCATTTTAGGTTCTAATTGTTTAGAATTGTAGAATCTTCCTATTTTCTTCCCCTCTGTTAGAGTGATTATTTTTATTAACAAGTTAAGAGTAAAGTTCTCAAGCTATCTTGGTATAACATTCAACAAAGAATTCATCCATAGCTTCCCTGAGACAATACTGATATTCTCTTTAGTCCCAGTTTTAGGAGAAAAAATCAAAGAGCTGTAATAAAGTCTCATTTAATTTTTAATCTTTTTTTAATTTTAGGCACACTGTGAATTTAAATGAACAAGCCAGGAAAAAGGTATATGTATACAAGAATGCCTTCCCTTTTTCATGATGACCACTAAGATGTCAAGCCTACCGCAAGAAAATTATAGGACTGCGTGGTACACTGTTTTATAAACTTATTCCTGGCATCATTTTTGTGGGCACTTCTACTTTTTCTCTCTCCTTCTTATATATTTATAATTCTCAATTATCTCTCTATTCTATGTGAGATAGATAGATGAATATATCAGTAGCTAAAAAACAAAAAAGCAGGTAAGCAAGATTCCATCCTTAAAAACTCATATGACATGCTTGGGTCCAATATTCCAGCTAAGTCGAGTCATTAAGCAATTTAACCTTAAAATATTTTCGACATTTATAATACAGAGAGTTGCCTAAAAGGTGGATACAGGCACCTATCTTGCAGTAAGGAAAGAGATATAGAAATGGATGTGACCCAAAAATAAATATACCATATGGTATTATTGCTAAAAACAGGAGAGGGGGAGATGGGGGACTGGAATTTAACGGAAGCCCACTGGATGCAAAGCTTTGGGGCAGTTGTTTCACATAGAGTTTGAGGCAGATATCATTAACCCATTTCACAGAGGAGACACCTTTGAAAACTTATGCAACATACCCATAGTCACACAGCCAGGAAGTGAGTGAGTGGAGATCTGAACCAGGACTGACTCTATAGCCCATGCTCTTTCCATAGACCAACCCTCCAAATGAACATAAATTAAGAAGAGATGGAAAGTACATGGAATCTTTAAGCAAAAAAGTCAGATAGAAAATGAAGAAAGCAGGATGAAAGTCAGATGACCTACAGAGTAACCCCGAGACAGAGAGCCCTGTGCTGTTCTCATCTACATAAAACTTTACTGATGTGACCCTTGTTTTGTGTTTCATTTCCTTGAGATGTCTAATTTATAGGACATATTGCTACATTAATATTTTCAAGAAAATAGGACAGAGAGTTAACTGCTTTCCCCTGAAGTATTTGAGACATATACAATTTTGACCCTTTGTTGAACCTATTCACACACTATAAAAACTCTTTCTAAAATAGTGTATGGTTACTTAACTCTGCCCAATACAAGGGCTAAACAACATTACTTCAAAGGTAAAAATCAGCTCTCTCGGAAGTAATGTCTTAAAATTGCATCTATGAAATCTATTTAGTTCCCAACTTACAAAACTACACAAATCACGGAACTAGACAAGACAAAAAAGACAATAACCTAAGTAGCAATACCATTCAGTCTATAGCTAAGTAAACTGGTTCACTTTGACGGACTAGCCTCCTGCCTTATCAGTGCCCGAGACTGTCAACTATAGAGTTGCACAAGAATTTTTAAAGAAATACACCCCTCTGAAGGCCTCCAAGTACTTGAATACCTGTTCTGTAAGTCTTCTGAACTGCCATCAACCTAACTCTCCATTTCCTTTGCTTAAGCTTCAAAAATGTATTCCACCCACAGAAAACCACAATGCAGGGTGGGTTTACCCCACTGACATCAGACTCTCCAGTTGCCCTTGGACTCTTATTGAGGCCCGTTCTCCCTTCCCCAGTGGTCTCCATGTTCAATTCTCCTAGGCATCTCCTTCTGATCTATATTGCTCTTCTCAAAACCATAAAACTACCTCTAATGCCTCTCACTGGCAAAAGATGAGCTTTGCCATTTATTTATTTACTGGACCATTCATCCATTCCCCTACAGCCAATGGGTATGAATTAATATCCTCCCTGCCACACAATTCAAATTACATATATAAAATACAATTTCCAAATAAGAAAGCTACATAGGCTAATTTCTCTGTGCCAGATCACCAAACAAATGGCCAGTTGATTATAAGACTGGGAAATATCCTGAATCAGCCCTAGAAACTACAGATGGATCCCAACTGTTGCTTAAATTTCCAGAAATACGTACTGGAAAGAATCAACATGGGAGGCTGACAAAAGAACTAAGGCACACATCCCCTTCATGTGAAACTGCAGCTGCATGAAAATAAGCCAATGAGAAGCCAATAAACCCATAATGATACCCCTAGTTTAGAGGGATGGGAACTGAGGGAACTAAGCCAGGGGGCAGTTGGGGTACATTTAAAATACACCAATTCCTTTAAAAGGGTTCCTGGCTCCAGAAGCCAACCCAGCAAGTAACCTCGGCTGCATTTACTTCTGATTTATATGTGGTATAATGATTGCCACAGAAAACGTGCGGGGGCGTGGGGGGAAAAACACTATGAGCTGGCTTCTGGCAAGGGCAGCCATGCCAAGTGACAATGACCTTGCTAATCACTGAGTGCCACACCAAGTACCTAAAAGAAAGTCTCTGGTTTGAAGCAAACTTCCCTTTGACTACTTCTGGAGCTGATGCTGGCTCCCTCCCCAGGCCTCACAGGAAGATGAACTTCTAATTGGTAAATTAATCTACTGCAAACCTAACCTTTTCCCTTCATCTGGGCTTGAGTCAAACAGTGACTCATACAAGTCTCCTGAAAGAACACAGGGCAATACCCAATACTGAATATGCATAGACTTCCCTATCTGAGGATAAGCAACAGAGAAAAATCCAAATCCACCAGGCAAATGGAACATACTATGGTACAAAAAAAAAAAAAAAAAGGAAGATTCTAGAATTAGAGCAAATATTTACTTAAGAAATAGGTGTACTATATAAGAGAGAAAACTTCAGAAAATTTCTAATTCATGTTCTTAAAATTCCTAAGGACACAACAGCATCTTTGAACATAGTGCAGGTAGTCATGGAAAGAAATGTGAGATCAGAAAAGAGTTTACATTAACCAGAAAAAAAGAAAATCTAAATTATGAACTGGAATGAAAGCAATGAATAAAGCAGAAAGTAGAAGATAAAATAAAGCAGAAAATAAAATTAGTGAAGCAGATGAATCAGACCTCCCAGGGGAAGAAAAAAGCTACCTGAGTGAAGATTTTAAAGCCTTCATCCCCAAAACAAAATAGATGAACAAAACTACTAAAGAAGGAAAGAAGAAACTATCAATGCTGAAACCAGGAAAAGGTGAATTTAGCCTCAAAACTGTAGAAAAGTGTTACAGATAAATGCAAGAATGGAAAACTAAATACCTCATGTTCTCACTTATAAGTGAGAGCTAAGCTGTGGGTGCTGAAGGGCACACAGAGTGGCACAAGGGACATTGGAGACTAGGAAGGGGGGAAGGCAGGAGGAAGATGAGGGAAGAAAAACTATTGGGTGCAAGGTACACTATTTGGGTGATGGGTATGCTAAAAATCCAGACATCACCACTATACAATTCATCCATGTAACTAAAAATCATGTATACCCCTAAATCTATCAAAATTTTTTTGTAAAAAGAATTGTGTTACAGATATACAACAATTTAGATCAAATGGGGAAAATTTTCAAACTTACGTATCATTCTTCAGAGAGCTCTGGCAGAAACCAAGTAGAAAAAACCCTGAACCCCAACCCTAGAGGAACAAGATGAGATATAGGAAGGCCAGAGCTATAGCTTGTCTTTCTTAGTATCTGGTTCCCCAAACAGAGCTAAATAGCATCTGAAGCTAGTCTTTTACCATCTAAGGCCCAAGACTGGAAAACTTTTCTCTCTGGAATTAGAGCAGATGAAAACACTTAATAATAGTAACATCAAGAAGAAGATACTGCACTCATTGAAACAAAAACAGGATGCTTAAAAACTGATAATTCAAAACTCTAAAAACGTTGATCCCACAGAAGCAGAGAGTAGAGTGGTGATTACCAGAGGCTGCTGTGATTAGCCTCTGGGAGGGAGAGGGGATGGAGAGATGTTGGTCAAAGGATATATATTTACAGTTAGATAGGAAGAATAAGTTTAAGAGATTTATTGTACAGCATGGTGACTACATAGAAAAATCCTATAAGATATCAGAAAGAGGGTAGGAGGGGCTCATAAACAAAGGGTTGATTAGGAATCAGAAAGTCTTTGGATTCCTCAACAGCAACCCTAAAGGCTAGACGACAATGAAGCAATGAGGAAAGTAATTTATAACCTAGAATTCTATTGGAAGGTATTTGTCTGTAAAACAGGAAGGAAACTAAGAAAAAGGCAGGCATGTGATACAGGAAACAGGAGTCCAATCCAGGAGAAAATCAAAGGGAACTCCTGGCGTAACTGGGAAGGAAGATCCAGGGGGGTGACAAGAAGACTCAAACGGTAGACTTCACAGGATAACTGCCCATCTGGATATACTGAGAGTGTATTTCTGCAACTGAGAGCACTTGGAATTGAATGAGTAATAAACACACAGAAAACTAGGCAAACATCAAAAGCATGATTGACTTAAAGGAAAACAAAAAATTTGCATAGGAGGAAAAGGATTCATAGAATTCTACATAGCTCAGGTATGAACAACATTAACAAGGTCATCATCACATTGACATTGAATAATGGCCTAGTCAAAATCACAACCTAACTGTATTAGGACAAGGAGGTACAGGATAGAAGTGTGTGTATGGCACTCCTTCCACATGGTAAATCTATAAATATTCGAAACTGGTAAGTCAAAAAGTAGAAGTAAAAATCTTAGAATTCCACAACGCATACATATTTCGAAACATGTTGCACACCATAAAAAAAATTTTTTAAAGAAGTAAAAATCTTAGAGATTCAATGCAAATATCAAATGAGGCCACTGAAACAACTCAACATGGTAGTTCTGGGGAAGACAAAATGGTAGGGAGGGAGCAGGGACTCCGCTTTCTTAGCAAGCCTCATAGAGCCATCTGACAGTTTAAATTACAAACATCTGTCATGATTTGCCACAACAAGGATGAGCCTGGAGGACATTATGTTAAGTGAAATAAGTAAGGCACAGAAAGATAAAAACCACATTTTCTCACTCACATGTGGAAGTTAAAAAAATTGATCTCATGGAAGAGAGTAGAATAGTGGTTACTAGAGGCTGGGAAGGTGGGAGAGGGAGAGGTTGGTTAAGGGATACAAAGTTATACCTAGATAGAAGGAATAAGTTCCAGTGTTCTGTAGAACTGTAGGGTGAATACAGTAAACAATTTATTGTATTTTTTAAATAGCTAGAAGAGAGGATTTTGAATGTTCCCAACACAAAGAAATGATAAAGGTTTGAGGCAACAGATATGCTAATTACCCAGATTTGTTCATTACACTTTGTATACATGTATTGAAATATCATATTGTGTACATATATTGTATCATATTGTGTATATATACCCATAAATGTATAATTATTATGTCAATTAAAATACATATTTTTAAAAAATAATAAAGAGGAAAAAAATCCCAGGTATCATTTAATTTCATCTATAAGTAACTCAGCATGATATATATATATATACGCACTGTAAATAACTTAGCGTATCAACCATATTTAGCTTTTGTCCTCAAAAAATAAAAACTCCTGGATGGGCGTGGTGGCTCACACCTGTAATCCCCAGCACTCTGGGAGGCTGAGGCAGGAGGATCGCTTGAGGTCAGGAGTTCAAGACCAGCCTGAGGAAGAACGAGACCCTGTCTCTACTAAAAATAGAAAGAAATTAGCTGGACAACTAAAAATATATAGGAAAAATTAGCCGGGCATGGTGGCGCATGCCTGTAGTCCCAGCTACTCGGGAGGCTGAGGTAGAAGGATTGCTTGAGCCCAGGAGCTTGAGGTTGCTGTGAGCTAGGCTGACGCCACGGCACTCTAGCTCAGGCAACAGAGCAAGACTCTCTCTCAAAAAATAAAAATAATAAAATAAAAACTCCTTAAAAAAACTGCCTTGCCATAATCATACTTAACAATTAACCAGAGGTACTTGATATCATCAAATATTCAGTTAGTTTGTAAAAAGCTTACAGTAATATTTATATCGTGAACATGGTAACAGTAATAACTAGCATTGTCTGCCAAACAAAGTACCTACTATAATTTTTTAAAAGTCATGCGAAGAAAGGGGAGTCTTCATACACTGTTGGTGAGAATATAAATTAGTGCAGCCACTATGGAAAACAGTATGGAGCTTCCTCATAAAACTACAAATAGAATTACCACATGATCCAGCAATCCCACTACTCAGCATTTATCCAAAGGAAAGGAAATCAGTATATTGGAGAGACATCTGCACCTCCATGTTAACTGCAGCACTACTGGCAATAGCAAAGATATGAAATCAACCTAGGTGTCCAACAACAGACAAATGGATAAAGAAAAGGTGAAATACACACACACACATATGCATGCACACACACACACACACACACACACACACAATGGAATACTATTCGGCCACAAAAAAGAATGAAATCCTGTCATTCGCAGCAACATGGATGGAACTGGAGGAATTATTTAAGGGAAATAAGCCAGTCACAGAAAGACAAATATCACATGTTCTCACTCATATGTAGGAGCTAAAAGTGTGGATCTCATAGAGAGTAGATAGCAACAACAAAAAAGAAAAAAAAATTAGCTGGGCATGGTAGCATGTGCTTGTAGTCCCAGCTACTCAGCAGGCTGAGGCGGAGGATTGCTTGAACCCAGGAGTTGGAGGTTACAATTTGAATGTACTTAAAACTACTGAACTGTACACTTAAATGGTTAAGAGGGTAAATTTTACATTATGTGTATTTTATCACAATTTTTTAAAAAGAGTTCACCACATTACAGGAAAAAAATATGCAGTAAATAATCTATAGTTGAAACACAGGTTGAAGTTACCAAGCTTCAAAAGTTAAAAAAAGATTCCCATTAAAAAAATCAAATCACAATGGAAAAAAAAAACTGGGCTGAACACAGCCATCATCCTGACCCCAACAGATGATAAGACAAAGGAACAAATTTCAAGATTTTGTCAGAAATATGGAATGACTCAAAAATTCTACATTTAGCCAAGCTGTCATTTACTTGCAGAAGCAAGAACGAGGCACTTTTAAATATAAGCAGGATATATTTCTCCCTGAAAACTCCACTGGATGACATAATACAACTATTCATTTGACAAATCAAAATAATGTGCTTAGGAGAATTTTGGCAAGAGCACCCTGTCAATCTAGGCAAACACAGAATACCTGTGACAATAATGGTGACAAAAAAGAATGTATTATAACTAACGGGGAAAAAAAGCTATACAATCAAAATACATATAATTAATAAGCTAAGATGAAACTCTAGAAAATCCCAAGAAAAAGGAAGATATTCTTGACCCTTTAAGAAAGGAGCAAACTGATACTATTTCTAAAGTTCATAAAATCATAATTTCAGATTTAAAGAACCAAAATGGAAAAAGAAAGGGGAAAACATAGTGACAAAGGAACAGACACGCTAAACTTTTTATCTGGGCTACCCATCCTCACCACTGCCTTCTAGAAAAACATTGAGGCAAATGGTCCAGCTGGGATGGAGGAAGCTGTGACCACTTTCAGAGTCCATTTGCTTCACTTGCAGAGTCAGAACAAAGAAATTAAAAAGCATTTGAGAAACCAAATAAGTTCCTCATGTTTT
>RJWJ010025741.1:0-23589 GCA_004363605.1 Indri indri | reverse complement strand
TACATGAGTGGATTAGTAAAATGTGGTATATGTATACCATGGAGTACTATTCAGCTTTAAGAAACAATGGTGATATAGCACCTCTTGTATACTCCTGGATAGGGTTGGAACGCATTCTACTAAGCGAAGTATCCCAAGAATGGAAAAACAAGCACCACATGTACTCACCATCAAATTGGTAGTAACTGAACAACACATATGTGTACATATAAGAATAACATCTATTGGATGTCGGGTATGGAGGGAGGGGGAAGGGGGAGGGGCGAGGGGGAGGAGGGGACGGATATATGCATACACAAAGGGTGCAATGCGCACCCTCCGAGAGATGGACACGCTTGGGACTGGGACTTGGGGGGAAGGGGGGGCAAGGGCAACATACGTAACCTAAACATCTGTACCCCTATAAACAACAAACAATAAAAAAAAAGAAAATTTACAAATGGCCAATAAAGTTGAAAAAATGCTCAGTGTCACTAATTATCAGGCATTTGCAAATTAAAACCACAATGAGATATCACTTTACCCCAGTTAGAATGGCTTTCATTAAAAAGTCCAAAAACAATAGATGTTGGCATGGATGCAAAGAGAAAGGGACACTTATACACTGTTGGTGATAATGCAAACTAGTGTGACCTCTATGGAAAACAGTATGGAGATTCCTCAAAGAACTAAAAGTAGACCTGCATTTGATCCAGCAATCCCACTACTGGGTATTTACCCAAAGGAAAAGAAGTCATTTTATCAAAAAGATACCTGAATTTCAATGTTTATTGCAGCACAGATCACAGTTGCAAAGATGTAGAATCAACCCAAATGTCCATGAATTCATTAGTGAATTAACAAAATGTGGTATATTTACATTATGGAATACTACTCAGCCATGAAAAAGGATAAATTAGGCCTTTTAAACAATTTGGATGGAACTATAGATCATTATCCTAAGTAAAGTATCTAGAGCTGTGGTAGCAGTCTTATGCCTGTGAGGCACCAGGCCACAGAGCTCTGCTGGCCACCTACTCCTCACCCTGGCTACCCCTACCCCCATACTCAGAAAAATTGTCTACCATGAAACTTAGAAAAGAGGTGGGGCAGGGAGATAGTCACATTGAATTAGGTGAGTAGCAGTGAGCTAGGGAGAGAAGCTTCTTCTGTATTTACAGTCTCCCCATGACTGGCATCACTGCCTGAGCTCCACCTCCCCGACCCATCTGTGAAAAATTTTCCTTCCATGAAACCGGTCCCTGGTGCCAAAGAGGTTGGAGACTGCTGATCTAAGGAATGGAAAAACAAAGACCACATGTACTACCTGTTAAATTGGAACTAACTGATGAGCAGATAAAGCAGATACTTAAACTGTGATGTTTTCATCCCTGGACATCCTGATAGTGTCATTGTACTAGTTGTTTCTATCCAAATAATAACCCACTGAATTTTTTTCTTACTTTTTTCTTTTGCACAAAATATTAACATATTTTCATAGCAAATATGTGAAAACTGCTAAGAATATCTGTCACGTGATTGTCACTAAATATATATTGGTTTCATTGCTTTCTACTTATAAGGATGACCTTAGAAATCCTGTAAGTAGAGAATATATTGTACATCATTAAAAGCATTTTGTATCTACAATGTTAGCTTTTAGTAAATAAAAGAATCCAACTAGAATTATCTATAAAATTACCAGTGCTGTGTAACTTGACTTTAAATTTTTGCATACAATATAGCATGCATAATATGTGTCTTCTTATTATGGAACTATTTTTCTGAATTTTTTTCATATTTTAGAATGTTATTTTCTAGTCTTTTACAGATACCATAAATTATAGTAAAATATTTTTTATTCTATATTCTATATTTGAGCCTGTGTCTAAAAGCAATGAACATTTTGGTTATCTTTCAAATAAATCCAACTGTTTGTATTGGTTATGAGTCTTCAGTAATACAGTTAGAAATTCTGCTTTAAGAATGTACCTGAAAGGTAACAATAATTACAGCTGTCAGAACACATTTAGAATATAAAATACTTGGCTACAATACAAGAAATCACTATTCTATGCCTGGCTCTGTTACTAAAATGTTATGTAGTTTTGAGAAAATTGCCTAAATTCCTTGTGGGTCCTTGGTTTCCTTCTTTTCAAATTTCAAGGAGATGTGTAATTTAGATGCTTTTACTTATATTGTAACATAAATTTTACTTATTTATCATATTGTGAAACTTAAAGGAGAAGGAAAGTGGGAAAGAGGAAATGTGCAATTTCATGTTTGATTCAATGAAATGTTAAGAAAGCTGAACAAATGCATTAATTATAAATATTTCCAGTCATTTAAAATGTTAGTGATTCCTCAATATATTATCCATATTATTTAAGAATCCTTCCTTTCTTTTTGATTTAAAGAAGAGAAAATTAAAGTTCGTATGAAAGTGGTGCTGTATTAAATATATTTTAAATCTATAATATCCAACTTTAAAAAAAGATGATTGTTAACTCTTTGAAACAGTGTGTATATATGGTTCATCTGTCTATTGATCACATTGCCTATAAAATATCCTGCAAATAGATTTTCTCATTCAATCATTCAACAAATATTTAAGAAGATCCTATTATATGCCAATGCTATTTAACTATATGACAAATTAGTATGTTTGGTCTAGAGGAATTAGCTCATATTTGAAATTTACACAATCAGATGCAGCAACCCTCGAGAGTAGGCATATTGGGTATCATGATCTTTATTGAGAATATCAGGCTAATATTCAGAAAAGGATGATGCTGTATGCATCACACATACAAAATCACACATCTGGTAAGCTGCATAAATGGAAATTAAACATATGTTCTGTGTCCAAAAGCTGGTATCTTTCCACTAACCTTCCTGCCATTAGATGTCATTTCATATACTGGAACATTATTTAGAATATATTTCATACAAAATAGCTTATGAATACAGTGATGATAAGAATTCTTTTTATTGGGAGACAGAAAACCTGTTCAAATACCTCAAGAGAAGAAGTTAATCAATTGTCTCATGCAAATGAAGAGACCACCATATGTGGCTTGAGGCATAGCTATAGCCAAGTGCTCAAAACATATCATCAGATCTCTGTCTCATAGCATCTATGAACTCTCTCCTTCCCTTTGCATTAGCATAATTCTCAAGCTGGATCTCCCCACAAGGTGGCAAAGATGACCACATGAGTAAAATTCTGGGAAATTACTGTGGCCCAATTTGGGTCATGTGAAGACTTCTGATTGTAGAGGATGGAAGCATCTATATGGGAATTTTATGAACAGTTAATTATGTAGGAGGGAATTCCCCAAAATATTCTTGAAAGATTATAATCATATATCACCTTCATACACAGACATACACAAAAATGTAAAACACAAAGGCTGTATATTTAGAGAAACCTTCACAAGAAAAGCTACTCATAGTTTTCTCTATGCTTCATCCATACTTTTATAACGCTTGTATTATGTTTTATTTTATGCGTACTGCTCGTAATGGACTATGAAGTCTTTGAAGTCATAGACCACCTTTTATTCATGTTGATGTGCCTATTTTAATATTGATTGACATGATATAAATTCTTGAATGAAGCCTCTGAAATGAATTATTGAAGTCACGAAATGTTTTTTCATTTAAACATATCTTTAGATGAAGAAATTATGTAAAATATATGATAATATAAATGACTTTTAAAAGTCTTAGAATAATTAGTGGATGTTAGAGATATACTAGGTTTCTAAGGTAAACAGGAAAATATCCATGTAAATTCTTTTATAATGAAGTTCTAAGCATCCAGTTATTCAAAAGCATTTGTTAAGCATCTATTATATTCCAATATAGAATATATTTATAAAAACTATATAGATAGTAAACTGATAATTTTAGTCGAGAATACATTTAATACAAGAATTATGTGCCAAATACTAATAGGCACATATTATAGGTATATTGGCATGTAATTCAGCCTAGGGGAAAAGATAATTTACGTTGTCAGGAATGTTTTATGGAGAAGGTACGGTGTGAATAGAAATAAGAGCAAGAATTTATTTAGATGAAGAGGTTCAGAAAGGGTATTCTACACAAAAGGAATGACATGTTAGAAGATGTATAATCAAGAAGGAGTAAACCCTGCTTAAGGAACAATAAAAGTTGAATATTACTTGATATTATGGTGCCAAGAAATACAAGGATGTAGGTATAGGAAGTGGCTAACTCATAAAGGGCCTTGTACAGTCAATGAAGAACTTTGAATTTTATCTTGAAAATTTAAGAGAATCATAGATCAATTGTAAGCAGAGGCATAATGTAATTGGTTGTATCTGTTAGGAAAACCAATCTTGAGTCTAGATGGAGGTATGAAAAATGGAGGGCAATTAGGTGGATTAAGTTAATTACAATTCTGGTAAGACATGATGAAGGCCTTGACAAAAAAGCATATGTCAAAAGGGAGAGGCATGGTCCAATTTAAATGATGCACAGGCAACAGGACTACAAAGGATACATAAGCAACATTTAGTGACAATTGCAAGGAGACGGAATAAAGCATGAAGGATTGAGAAGAGGCTAGGATTGAAAAATGATATCTTTCTGAAAATATTTCTTCGTTTTATTTTGAAATAATTACAGTTTGAATGTTATGTCTTCTTGGTGATGTAATCATTTTATTGTTATGTAATGTCCTTTTGTTGTCCATAGTAATTTTATTTGCTTTGACATCTATTTTATCTGATATTAATGTTTGCATGCTGTATCTTTTTCCATCTCTTTACTTTCAACATACCTATGTCATCAAATTTGAAATGAGTTTCATATAAACACTCCACAGGTTTTTTTGTTGTTGTTGTTTGTTAAATCCTCTGTCCCAATCTCTGTCTTTTCATTGGTGCATTTGACCATTTACATTTAAAGTAATTATAGATGTGTTAGGGCTTAAGTCTTCCATTTATTATTGTTTTCTGTGTGTTTTCTCTAGTTCTCATGTCTTTTTTTCTTTTTTCTTGCCTTTCTATGAGTTACTCAAACATTATTTAGGATGCCGTCTCAAGTTATTTATAGTTTAACAGCTATATTGAGATATAATTAACATTTCATAAAATTCAATTATTAAAACTGTTCGATTTTATTTTGTATATTCATGGAGCTCGGTAACCATCACCACAGTCGATTGCAGAACATTTTCATTACCCTAAAATGAAGCTCTGTATGCTTTAGCAGTCACTCCATTTCCCCCACCCTTCTATCCCCAGGGTATCACTAATCTACTTTCTGTCATTGTAGATTTGCCAGCTCTTGACATTTCATATAATGGAATCATACTACACACAATCTTGTGACTATAGCATTTTGTGTCTCAGTGGCTTCTTTCACTTAGCATAATATTTTCAAAGTTCATCCGTGTTGTAGCATCTATTTGGACTTCATTCCTTTGCATTGATGAATTATATTCCAATATATACATGTACCAAATTTGTTTGCCCATTATACAGTTGATGGACATTTGGTTTATTTCTAGTTATTTGCAATTATGAATAATGCTACTAAGAACATTTAGAAGTTTGTATGTGGATGTGTATATTCACTTCCTTTGGATATCTCCTAGGGGGTGGAATTACTACATCATATGGTAATTCTATGTTCCACATTGCAACAAACTGTCAAACTGTTTCCAAACTGACTTCACCTCTTTACCATTTTACATCCCACCAGCAATGTATGAGTATTTCAGTTTTTGCACATCCTTACCAGTACTTGATATTGCCTTTTTGTGTTGTTATTTTAGCTATCCAAGTGTGCGTGAGATTGTGTTAGTCCATTTAGGCTACTACAGCAAAATATCATAAACTGGGTGGCTCATAAACAACAAATATTTATTTCTCACAGTTGCAGAGGCAGGAAACTCCAAGATCAAGGTACCAGCCAATTTGATGTCTGCTGAAGACCATCCTTACACCATAACCTCACATGCTGGAAAGGAGTAAAGAAGCTCTCTGTGGCTTCTTTTATAAGGGCACTGCTATGGTTTGGATATGGTTTGTTTGTCCTTGCCAAAACTCATTAAAATTTGATCCTCAATGTGCCAGTGTTGGGAGGTGGGCCTAGTGGGAAGCGGTTGGGCCATGGGAATGGACTGCTCATGAATGGCTTCATGTCATTCTCATGGTAGTGAATGAGTTCTCATTCTGGTGAGATTGGATTAGTTCTTTCACAGGAATGTATTCATTTCCACAAGTGAAGGTTATTACAAAGCCAGGATGTCCACTGGGTCCTATGTCTTCTCACATGTCTGTTTTCCCTTTGACCTCCTCCATGTTATGGCACAACACAAAGGCCTTTGCCAGAAGCTAAGGCCATGCCCTTGAACTTCCTAGCTTGGAGAAATATGAGCTAAATAAACTACATTTCTTTATAAATTACTCAGTCTCAGATATTCTGTTATAGCAACACAAAACATATTAAACAGGCACTAATCCCATTCCTGAGGATGGAGATCTCATGACCTAATCACCTCCCAAAGGCCCAATGTCCCACTACTATCACCTTGGGAGTTAGGAATTCAACACATAAACTTTGGAGGACAGAACATTCAAGCCATAACAGACATGGCATCACATTGTGGATTTTTAAAACAATATTTTATACAGATTTATTGAGATAGTTTAAATACCATAAATTTTACTCATTTCAAATATATTTCAGTGGTGTCAGCATGGAAAAAAAAGGTTTCACTTATTGTTATGGAATCCCTCTTGCCTTTGCAATATGGCCAATTGGTTTCTTTGGAAGGAGGAGTCTCAGGCCCCTGGGGACAAACAGGCTTCCTTGACTGGGCCATCTACTGTGGTGAAGTTCCCCCTTGCAGATGCTGCCTGGCTGCATCTTCTAGTAAGCAAGAAGGGTCTCAAGACAGATGTGGACAAAAAGACTTCCCAGACTGGACTGCTTATTCTGGCAGGGACTCTCTTGCTAGTACTGGCATCCCTTTCTAGGGTCTCTGAGTGGGGGAGGGGGTTTCCAGCCTCATAGGAATAAAGACTTTCTAGATTAGCCCCCTGACCACTCCAGTATCTTTCAGTGGGGCAGCTGGTTGAAGGGTGGTTTGGAGGCCTCAGGCCCTGGGGGAGAGAGCACTTCTTCTAGCCCATATTGCTGGCAGTACTCCTAATCTCTTCCCCTTGTTTGTGGTAAAAGACTCACGTGGTGTTGGCAGGGCTACCATTCCTGCTGGAGGAGGAAAGAACCAACCTGGGCTACTTTCTGTTGCCATGCTGAGGGTCAGGAAATTATAGGTTAGAGTTTCATTCTGTTATTGTGGGTGTTTCAAGTTGCCCTGTCATTGTGTTGTTTCTCTAGTCCTAGCATCATGAACCTCTTTGTCTACTTCTTAACATTTTTCAGAGTTCTCTTTTGTTTGTTTCCTGTGTTATTTCTAGGGTTTGGAGCAGGTAAGAATGAGTATGCCATCTTTTCTTGATAAGAAATCATGAAATTACTATTTCTGAAATTATACTTATTTAACTTATTTAAGAATAACAATAATAAGAGAAAGTTGAATATTGATTTCCAGGGGCTTGGGAGAGGGAGGAATGAAGAATTATTGTTTAATGGGTGCAGAGTTTCAGTTTGGAAAGAAGAAAAAGTTCTGAAGATAGATGGTGGTGATGCTATCCCAAAAATTTAAATGTTGTTTCAGGGAGAGGGCAGGTGGCTGACTAGAGACATCAGTTGCCAGATCATGTCACAGGGAAGGAAGAATTTCAGATAAAGGAGAATGGAGAATGGGCACAGCTCAGGCAAAGTTTGGGGTGAAGGGTGCCGGAGCCTGCTGGAGATTTTGTGGAAGAAAATTGTGAAGTAAGCAGGGTGTTTTGATATGGAAGCATAAAAGCCTGTACATAAGGGATTTCATCCTATTTCCCAATACAGTGACAAACCAATCTAATTGGAGATAGTTCAGTGATCCATTAAGGGGACACATCTCCCCATGCCCGAGAAAGTATTGGGGCCAAGCAGTATTACACAAATATACCAATTTTTCTTCTTCATAGGCTCACAGCAATATTTAGACCAGTTTTGAAGAATGCAGCCAAAGGGCTCCATTCAGGAATTGGATTCTTATTTCCCATAGTCACACACACAAGCACATACACATACCCCAAATGGACTGCAGTTCCAGCAAATAAGCCTAGGCAATACCAAATACAAACAGCTAGCTGGAGGTCCTACTCTCCCAAATGGCTGAGGCTTTCGGCCCAAACAGGAATTCTTTTGGAACTACCCAGACGGAAACAGGACTTTTTAGGTCTTACTCTCCCAAATGGTTGACGCTTTCAATCCAAACAGGAACTCCAGAGAAACTCCCCAAAAGGAGAAAGGAGCTTTCCACTGCATGGTACCCTCAAATAGCATTAACCTGTCTGGACACAAATGCCAAAACCCAAAGGTCAAAGGTCCATTCTTCCCTGACAATCGGGGATACTTTTGGGGCTGGTGACAGCGAAGCTGGTGGGAGAAAACCAAAACCAGCCTCTGGCAGAAACTCAAATGGGCAGCTTCTAGGGAGGCTTTAAAGTCTCTCCCTACTCGACAGTCACCAAGCCACAAGCAAGGGATCCTGGACTAGCCTTCAAATTGTTAATGAACTCACAAGGAGGTTTCTTTGTTGCTTGCCACACAGAAAGCCAATTACTGAGACAAGTATTATCAAAGAAAAAAGGATTTATTACAGGAAATGCATCTATTGGGAGGGGGAGGTATGGGCTGCCTAAAATCTGCCTCCTTGACCAACAGGGTCAGGGGTTTTTTCTGGAGGTGAAATGAATAATGCATGAGGGGAGTGAACATCATTTTGTCTTTGGGGTGGAGTACAGGGCACACCAAACACAATGAAAAATCAGGCTAGTATATACATCCTGTGATCAAATAATGATGGATAAGTCCCTCTCAGGACAGGGATTTTAGTATTGTAATGAGCTAGGAGTTAATATTGGTCGTTGTTTCAACCTTGTTTGCAGGCTCAGTGGGTCCTTGGGCACAATCTGTGGTGGGGTATTGCTTATCTTGTTTTCTTTGAACAAACAGATGGTGTAAAACTCTGTAGATATCTCATGGCTGCAAGGGGGGTCCACTATTTCTGGGAGAGAAACTCAAAGGAATGTATTAGTTCAACACAGTTACAAAGTTTTTATCATAAAATCTTACTGAGAGCTCTCTATTTTCTGCCTACTTTGAAACTATAGTTGCTAAGCTACCAGTGTTGAGGTACAACTCACTGTCAAGGCCATTTAGAGCAGTCGGTCTAGCCACAATAATAACACTGAAAACTCATTTGAAATATGAGGGAACTAAAAACATTATTAAAAGAAAAAACCTCTTTCTTGCTTATGGAGCCAGTTATAAAACTTTAAAGTTTAGGTTGAACATCATGCTATATATTTTCATATTGCGGTAGACAGAATACCGGCACCATTTAAAGATGTCCATGTCCTAATCCCCAGAATTTGTGAATATGTTGTCTTATATAGCAAAGATAACTTTGCAAATATAACTCAGTTAGGATCTTGAGGTGGAGGGGTTATTTCTATATTACTTAGTTGGGCGTGATGTAATCGCAAAGGTCCTTACTCAAGGAAAGCAGATCAGAGAGAAGAGAAGATACTATGCTGTTTTCTTTGACGCTGGCAGAGGGTGCCATGAGCCAAGTACTGCAGTAAACCTCCAGTAGCTTAAAAGGCACAGATTCTCCCTTGAAACCTCCAGAAGGAAAGCAAACCTACCACCACCTTGATTTTAGATTGTTGAATGTAAGAGAATAAATTAGTGTTGTTATAAGTCATTAAATTTGTAGTAATTTTTATAGCAGCAGTACAAAAGTAATACACATATTTCTGATTTCTAACATTAAGTCTTTTTAAGTCAAGTGGTCCTAATATAAGGCTTTATCTGAGATCCATGAAAATATAATATCATTCATTGTAACTTTATTGTATTTTATGTAGTTTATCTGATGATGTTATGGTTAAATTTATGTGTCATTATGGCTAGACTATGTTGCTCAGATGTTTTCTCAAACACCAGTCTATATGTTACTGTGAAGGTATTTTTCAGATGTGAATAACCTATTCTGCTATCTTACTGCTATCACTCTATTTCAGCTTATTTTTATGTTCATAGAAATGTTTCAATAAAAAGGAAACAAATACTATGTATATCAGAGATGGGAAAATTACAGAAGAAACATCACCAAGAAGGTAAATTTAGGGTATTCCTCAGTACTAGCCTGTCCAAGTCTGTTCCACTTTTACCTGTTGTACTGGTGGGATTATTAATAGGATCCTCATATGCTCTTAAAGGGTTCATGTTTTGATAATAAATTATACAGCAATAGCAGATGATATTTCGCCCATATACTGAGTAGATGGCTGGAGAAAAGGACAGAGAGAGTTTGTTTTTAACAAGAGTAAATTTGGAGTACATGAGTAACAAATATTTAGGTTATTATATTTTAGTCATAGAATAATATGCACATATTTTGCCATTGCTTCTATTTACTTAGTGAATGAAGAAGCAAGATCATCAGCTGAGAGAATAGAAGATAAGGAATTCTTATGGATTTTGTGAGAATGAAAATGCTGTCAAATAATCATCTTAGAGAATGTGATTGTGAATTAATCAGAGAAGTAATAATAGTTATGTTGTATAATACTGAAGGCCCATTTGAAGTTTGAGTATGGTAACAGAAACACACAGGGAAAGAAATTTTACAACAGATGGTTTAAATAAAGAGACTTAAATGAAGAAAAGCTTTGGAGAGTGTTAAGAAAAAACTCAGAGAAATGGGAAGGAACCCAGAGATAGTACCAAATAATGACAGAAAGAAATGGTGTTAATGAGGCTTAGTCAGAAGTGGAACAATGGAGGAGTTGCCTGGCAGGAGCTTTAGTAGTGGAGTGACATAACAGCTGCCATTAATGCTTCACCAAAGTTGAAAATAATTAAGGAAGAAATATCCGACTTTTTAACTTCTACTACCTGATCTAATACCAGGGCCTCCACTTGGCCAAAATCAAACAGTATCCACCTAGCAAAAATGCTTCCCAATATTTCTGCCTTTCAGGACATAGAGCTAACTCAGAAAGGTGAACGATGGATCTGGAAGAGTGGGCAAGCAGAAAACCAGCTTTAAGTTATTAATTTAAGGTGGGATCATACAGAATTGATGTTTTTGTTATTCTCCAACTAATTTTAGCTGCTTGGGTACACTAATAAAAATGCAAGAATTGAATCCAAAAGTTAACTTGTCTTTTCATGCTTAATATCAATATACATCTAAATCGGCATTTTTCTTTAGAAGTTTATTTGTAGTATTTGACTGTGTTAGTCACATAATTTTAAAACTTCTCTATGCCACCTTGTAGCTTTACAAGCCACAGACACACACGCACACATACACACATACACACTCTTCCAGTTTTTCATTTGGTTTATTTGATTTCTTTAATGCTACCCATGCTCTGTTTTAGATAAAAACTCCTGCTGAGTGTGGTGGCTCATGGCTGTAATCCTAGCATTTTGGGAGGTGGGAGGATTGCCTGAGGTCAGGAGTTTGAGGCAACATAGTGACACCTGATCTCTACAAAAAATTTTAAAGAATTATCTGGGTATGGTGGCATGCACCTATAATCCCAGCTATTTGGGAAGCTCAGGTGGAAGGGTTATTGAACCCAGGAGTTCAAGGTTACAGTGAGCTATGATGGGGGCCACTACACTCCAGCCTGGGCAACAGACCCTGTTTAGAAACAGACCCTGTTTGTAACTAAATAAACAAAATCTTTCTCAATCTATAAACAGCTAAGAGGAGTAAGAACACATTTGATTTTCATATGGTAACCAAATTTAATTCTAATATTAGCTTGGTTGAAAAGTAATTGCGGTTTTAGCATTGTTGAAATTTGCTGTTTGGTATTGGAATACATTCTTAAATAAATGTGGTTATGTTATACATCATTTTAATGAGCATTTCTCACCTTATTTTTTTTTGCTAATGACTTACTACTTGCTGTCTATTTGGTATTTTTTTAGACTATGGAAATGATGTTAGATAAAAAGCAAATTCCAGTGATTTTCTTATTCAAGTTCAAAAGGGGTCATAAAGCAGTGGAGACAACTCACAACATCAACAGCACATTTGGCCCAGGAACTGGTACTGAACATACAGTGCAGTGGTGGTTCAAGAAGTTTTGCAAAAGAGACAAGAGCCTTGAAGATGAGGAGTGCAGTGGCTAGCCATCAAAAGTTGACAACAACCAATTCAAACCAATCATCAAAGCTGATCCTCTTACAACTTACATGAGAAGTTGCTGAAGACCTCAACATCAACCATTCTATAGGTCATGTGGCATATGAAGCAAATTGGAAAGATGAAAAAGCTCTATAAGTGAGTGCCTCTCATGAGCTGACCGAAAATCAAAAAGATCATCATTTGAAGTGCCGTCATCTCTTCTTGTACCAAACAACAAACAATTTCTCAATCAGATTGTGATGTGCAACAAAAAGTGGATTTTATAAGACAACCAGTGATGATCAGCTCAGTGGTTGGACCAAGTAGAAGCTCCAAAGCACTTCCCAAAGCCACACACTTGCACCGAAAAAAGATCATGATCACTGTTTGGTGGTCTGCTGCCAGCCTGATGCACTACAGCTTTCTCAATCCTGGGGTGAAACCATTAAATCTGAGAAGTATGCTCAGCAAATTGATGAGATGCACTGAAAACTGTACCACCTGGGCAAAAGAAAGTGCCCAATTCTTCTCCACAACAGTGCCTGACTGCATGCCATGCAACCAAGGCTTCGGAAGTTGAACGAATTGGGCTACAAAGTTTTGCCTCATCTGCCATATTCACCTGACCTCTCGCCAACCGACTATCGCTTCTTCAAGCATCTCCACAATGTTTTGCAGAGAAAATACTTCCACAACCAGCAGGATGCAGAAAATGCTGTCCAAGAGTTCGTTAAATCCAAAAGCATGGATTTTTATGCTACAGGAATAAACAAACTTATTTCTCATTGGCAAAAATGTGTTGATTGTAGTGGTTCCTATTTTGATTAATAAAGATGTGTTTCTGCCTAGTTATAATGATTTAAAATTCATGGTATGATACCATAATTACTTTTATGCCAACCTCATACAAGTTAAGCCTCACCAACCTGAAAATCTGAAATCTAAAATGCTCCAAAATCTGAAACCTTTTGAGCACTGGCATGATGTTCAAAGGAAATGATCATGGAGCATTTTGGGTTTCAGATTTTCAGATTAGGGGTGCTGAATGTGAATATTATGCAAATATTACAACTATAATGCAAATATTGCAAAATCCAAAAAGAAATCTGAAATTCAAAACACTCTGGTTCCAAGAATTTCAGATAAGGGATACTAAACCTGTATAAAGTAGCATAGAGAAGCAGATTTACTGTAAAGTTAATGAAGTTTGAGTTTCAGAGCCCCTCACTTACATAGATTGTTTAAAGATTTTGTACCTATTTTTGTTTTTGCTGCGCTGTACTCTTTTCTTAATTGAGTCCTCCCTAAACTGTATAAAATTTAACACCACAAAACTTGATAGGGTGTTTCTGGAAAGGTGTTCAGAGTAGTGCTAGGAAATAAATATAATGTCACATAAAGATATTTCTGAAAATACCTTTGTATTCTCTTTAGAAAGTTAATGGTAAATGCAGCTAAATTCCCTTTGGGAGGATAAATACATTTGACACATGCTTTTTCACACCCATAGGTGTGATGTAGTCGTGTCCCGATATCCCATTGTTATATTATAAAAGTGACCATAATGCAAGATACATATTCAGGTAATCATAACCACAACAGTTTAAGTAAAAGAAAATCAGAATTACATGCATATGAAAACAAAAAAATGTGGGCCAAATTCTCTGTCTTTTATGTCAGCCCTCTCTCAATATCACAGTGTAACCATCTCAATTGACTCTTTAAAATAATTTCAAATAAGTATTAACATAAATTAGTTTGGTTTGTGTATACACAATTTCTCAATTTTTTTCTTGACGAAACAATGGATGATGAACTTACATAAATAAAGTAGTACATCTGCTGAGCCAACAGGAAAATATGTGTTTGATTTGACTTAATTATGCATCTTGCTTCTTCAATCTTATAATTAAAAAAAGTGCTGACATCACCTTGAATGATATACTGTTATACTCTTTTAAGACAGAAGACTAACTTAGTTCATCCACTATTTCTGAGAAAGAGATATAAGTAGTGCTTTAATGAAAGTTTTAAAAAAAATGACTCTAAATGAAATAAGGCCACCCAACTTTAACATTGTGTGGAGTTCATTAAAGGTTTGTAAAAGTCTAAAAAATTTCAAGTATACTGGATTAGTGGAAGCACAATAATCCCATTTTAACATTCTCATTATAATGAATATTAGCTAAACCTGGTCTTCATTGAATTCTAGTTTCCTATTATAAGAGTCAACCATACGTATTATCAGCATTTTTCTGACTTTCAATGCGCTTTTATTCTCAGGAATATTTAGTGGATATTTCTAAAATAACTTTTACACTTGGGAAATCATTTTTTGTTAAAGGCCACATGTTTTCATGAACAACAATATGGAAAAGTAAAAGGATATATTCAAACTAAAATGAATTTGGTTTGTCCTGAAATCACAACAAATCAATATAAATATCAACACAAAGTAATGACAATGTTATAAGATCAAGATATAATGTGCAAACTGTCTTTGCGATTCCTTGTTTTAAGCTTATATTCTATGGTTTTATAACCTGTCATGCTCATAATGTTAATGTAGTAGTAACTGGAAAAGTCGTTAAGTTCAGACAAATGTTCCCAAATTTGATATTTTGCTTCAATTTTATCTGAGTTACATAAATGCCTTGGGCTGTCTCAAAAGTGTTACTAGTTTGACAACAGCAGAAGGATGATTTTACTATACATAATATCTATGAAACTAGGAATGCAATATTTTCTCTTATTAATATAACTGGACCCCTAAATAATCTTTTGAAATCAAGGATCTTCTTGATAGATAGCGCTGTGAAAACCTCATTTAATATAATTTATGTGTATGGGTCTAGTCATTGTCAACAGAAAAGAAGCCAAATTCTGTAAAATAATTGTAAGAGGTTTATTCTGACCCAAATTTGAGGACGGTGACCTGGAGCCACTCCCAAGAAGCCTTGAACAAGTGAACTCAATGTGGCTGAGTTACAGTTTGGTTTTATACATTTCAGGGAGGCAGGGGTTACAGCTAAAGTCATAAATCAATCGGAAGGCATACATTGATTTCTCCCCAAAAGGTAGACCATCTTGAAGTGGGGAGATTACAGGTTATAGGTGGGTTTAAAGATTCTTTGACTTGTAATTATTTAAAGACATGAAGCTTTGTCGAAAGGCTTAGAATGTTTTAAGATAAGGAGGTCTGTTAATCAGTGACAGGCCACCGGACATATGTTTGTTTTGTAAATTGAGGACCTGCAGGTTTGTCTTGCAAAGCCTTAAGCCTATTAATGAGTTAAAAGGATATCTCTAAGAAGGGAGGGGGGCATGATGAGGCATGTCTGACCTCCCTCCTCATGGCAGGCAATTTAGTTTTAGGATTTCCCCTTGACTAGGAGGGAGTCCATTCAGTCAGCTGGTGTTGGGGAAGAGACTTAAAATTTTATTTTAGTTCACATCATTAAAATAATGATAAATAAAAAAAAAGTTTGTTTTAGGTTTAAAGATTCCTGATGGTGGGGCACAACACACTGATACTGTATAGATGAAAAGAACTCTTTTACTTAGAACCCCGAAGGAGAGAAGTCTGTCATGCTTGCATTGCCAGGACAGGGTAACAGCAATCTGGTAGTGTATGGTAAGCCAGATGAAGTTTAGCTAGGTTTCTCCAGGCTCCTTGTGATTGGCTAATTTAAATAATTTTGCTGGTTCAGAGGCATAGTCCTAGTTGTCTGGTTCCCTGTTCTGGAGTACAACAGCCAGATAAGTGGGGCACTTGAGGTGTGTGCTTAACAGTCTTTGGGAGTAAGAACCCCATGAGGGAGCTTGCTGCTATTATCTGTGAATAGGAGCAGCTTCATGGGTGTGCAGCATGTGCTGTTGCACATGGCCCCATGCTTAGAAGAGCTCCACACATGGTCTAATGTTCTGCTATCAATATTTGAAATTTTTAATAATTTTTAACAAAAGGCACTGAATTTTTACTTTTCAGTGAGCCTTACAAATAATGTAGCCTGTCATGTCTACGGTTCTGTTTTTTTTCAAAGCATCTTGTTTGTGTTCCTGGCTTTATTGCATTTTATAGTAGAACTTATGTTTTTAAAAACAATATTTGTAGAAATGATCTGAGTCTTAGTGCGATTGTATTTCCTTGCAGAAGTGATTTCATGTGCTTCCTTCCACTCTATTGGCAGCACTACTGACTGAGAATACCTTAACGCAAGTTCTGAGCTTGAGGCCGCCTGAGAGACTATTTACTTCTAACTCTCTGTTACCGTGAATCTATAGCCCTTTTGAGTACCTGCATTAAAAATAAAGTTATTATAGATCCCCATAGTTTGGTTAACCTGGACTTTGATTGATGTCCCCTAGTTTTGAGAGGCCACCAAAAGCATAACTCAATTTTGCAGCTGTTTCTTCAAGACTGTAAAATATCCTCAGGGAAAAAGTAGCTTTGAGTAGTAGATTTAACATCTTGGGTCCTATATTCTGGATTTCGGCCAATAACCTCTCACTATTGTTGGCTTTATGATACCTCTGAGTATGTTTTATAATAAATTTCATTACACATATTTAGTTGACCTCGAAAAAGATTTGGATCTGAATTAACAAGTATTCACAAAAAGCAAACTCTTTCTCTTCCATTTTAAAATTTAATCATTACATTTTTACCGTTGTTCTTTATTTTTTCAAATTTATTTTTTTATTATTTCCTCTACCTTGAACATATTTTATAACTTGTCTTGAATATTTTAAGTAGAGTAGATGTCACTATTTTATGTCTATGTCTGATAATTTTGATATAAGATGACTTTTTTATTGTTTGTTATTATAGGGGTACAGATGTTTAGGTTACGTATGTTGCCCTTGCCCCTCCTTCTCCCCAAGTCCCAGTCCCAAGCGTGTCCATCTCTCGGTCTTCTCCATTTATTAATAATTTTTGCTGGTTCTTCCTCATGGTATCCTGTTATCTGTGTGAGAGGTTAATGATGTTTAAAACCTACTTATTTTCCTTGAGAATTTACTCATGGGAAATTTTTGCATAACGTGGAGTAAAGGTTAGTTCCTCCAGAGAAGGACTTTATTTTGCTCTCTCAGATTCCAGACAGCACAATCAGTTCTGGATATTTTAATGTCAATGCTAGCTTGATATCATGCTGGCTGAAAGAAGCCTTATCAAAGTAGTATAAACTGTATGGTGGCATTTATACAAACCTCTCAAGCATGCTAAACTATTTCATTTTATAAAAATCAGAACACTGTTTACTTCCATGAAAGTATGGGTAAAATTGGGAAGGGGAATGAGGGAATTTTCTGGAATGAGTTTAATGTCTGGATTACATAGGTATATGCATTTGTTAAGCTTAGCAAATGTCACTTAAGATTTGTGCATTTGTACATAAATTTTATATAAAATTCAAAAGAATGATACATAAACTTACTTAAAGTTATACATGTTTAAGTATATGTATATTGATAGGAGATGTATATTGATGTATGGAGATGTATATTGATACCTGAAATTTATCAAAAAATAAGATAGGCTGAGATAAATGGAGAAACGGATAGATAGATGGGTAAATATGTGGTGAGGACATTAGAGTAAAATGCTAATGATAAAATCTTAGTGGCGGATTTATGAATGTTCACTCTAAGATCCTTTAATTTTGCTTATATGTTTGAAAATTTTCATAGTAAAATGTTGGAAAAGACTAAAAAATTTATAAGTTTCTATGTTCAGGCCCAATTACTATAAATTGAGGCTGTAAATTTTCTTAAAGAGACAGCTTGTTGGTAACTACAACTTTCCTGGGTTTTCTCCTCCATTCTCTTTTTTAAAAGGTATGGCTTAATCGGTTGTCTTTGTAGTCCTTTGAGTGGTAATGAGAGGTATGTTCTTTGTACGTCACCCTTAATTTTAGGTTATGATCCTTTAGGGGTATAGTTGTATGGGGTTTTTTGGGGTTTTTTTGGGGTTTTTTTGTTTTTTCTTTTTTTTTGAGACAGAGTCCCACTCTCTTGCCTGGGGCGAGTGCCGTGGCATCAGCCTAGCTCACAGCAACCTCAAACTCCTGGGCTCAAGTGATCCTTCTGCCTCAGCTTCCCGAGTAGCTGGGACTACAGGCATGCGCCACCATGCCTGGCTAATTTTTTCTATATATATTTTTAGCTGTCCAATTAATTTTCTTTCTATTTTTTTGGTAGAGACAGGGTCTCGCTCTTGCTCAGGCTGGTCTCGAACTCCTGAGCTCAGAACGATCCGCCCGCCTCGGCCTCCCAGAGTGCTAGGATTACAGGCGTGAGCCACCGCGCCCGGCCAGTTGTATGGAGTTTTATGTTGTGTAGACATTTTTGTTGTTGTATGGGGTTTCGGTTTAGGGATATTTTTAGTGATAAAGTTGGTCCAGGAATCTAGCTCACTGTAATAATGTAAATAAAAACAAATCAAATTAATTCTCCACAAAGCAACCAGTTTGCTTTTTGTAAAACACAAATCTGATCATAAACTTATGCTGCTTAAAAACCATGTCAATTGCCTTAGTATTCATAAACACACTCATAATAGCCAGGACATCCCTACTCTCTCTCATATTTGGCCAATACTGTCCTTGCACTCTACCTTCTAGCTGTGTGAAACTTATTTTGACTTCCCAAGTATTATATCAAAGTAGCTAAGCTAGCATAACTCTAAGTATTCCTAAACATTATTCACTTTTCCTGGGATGGTTATTCTTTCATTCATTCACATAATATTTATTCTGTGCCTACTATGTATCAGACACAGTTCAGGTGCTGGGGCACAGATGTTAATAAAAACAAAGACCCTATTCTTTTAGAGATTGTAGTTGGAGGAGGCAGTGGTTAAATAAATAAATTTTTATTATCTATGCCAAAATGTATTAAAAATGCATACTAAAAATAGAATTTAAGCACAGACAGGATAACAAAATAAAGGAGTTGCTATTTTTGATGAAGTCCTCTGTGGTAAGAAGACTTATGAGACTTGAATGAGGTAAAGGAGCAAATATGAATATATCTTGAGAAAGAGTGTTCTAGGTAGAGAGAACACAAAGTGTCAAGGCCCTGAAGTGCGATTGTGCTTGTTGTATCTGAGCAACTAAGAGGAAGACTGTATGTCTACAGAGGAGTAAGTGAGGATATATCCAAGACGAAATGAGAGAAAAATGAGTGATATCAATCATGTAGGACCTTAAAAGCCATGGTAAAGACTTTAGATTTTACTCTGCCAGAGATGGAGGTCATTGGATAGTTTTGATTAGGGATTATCGGACTTTAAAAATTCCCCTCCCCCTTTTACTTTGCATGGCTAAATCTCATGTACTTCTGTGGTCTCATTTTGGATATATTTCTTCTTGGAAGTTTTTTCAGAACCCCCATCATAACCATATTATGTGCTCCTGTTATATGTTTCCATCATACCCTTTATGTCTCCAGTTATGACATACATTATACATTATTATAATGTGTTTAATTTACTTTACCAACACTTAGACATTAAAAAATTATCTTAGAATTTTATAGAAATTGCATGAAATTTAGCCATGAATTTGTAAAGAATTGACATTTTTATTAGTTGAGTCTTTCACTCCATAAATATGGTATGTTTCTCCACTTATGTAGGTCTTTGATTTCTTTCCTCACCATTTGATAATATCCAGCATAGAGATCCTTTGCATGTTTTGTTTACTATGTACCTAAATTTTTCATTTTATTTGGGACAATTATAAAGTATAAAGTGTTTTTGTTTCAATTTTTGTTTTGGCATGCTCATTGCTGGTATTTAGAAATGTGACTATTTGTGTATGTGTGATTTGATATTGATCCTGTAATCTTGCTGAACTCAATAGTATTAGAAGATGCGTGTATATTATTGGGTATTTTCCACATAGACAATCATGTCATCTGCAAATGGAGACATTTTAAGTTTTTGATTTACCAAGCTGTATGTGTTTTATTTCATTTCCTTGGCCTATTATGCTGGCTATAATTTCCAAAAATTATATTGAATATGAATCATAAGCGCACACTCCTTTGACTTGTTCCCCATAATAGGGGTAAGAAGTCAATGATTTCTTCCCTTTTTGGTGCTTTATATTTTCTATCATATGATTTTCTGTCTTCATAGAGCTTATACATTTCACAGATTTGTTTTCAAATAGCAAGTTTTTAATTTTTTTATTATTATTCATTATGGGTACATAACAGTATATATTTAGAGGCTGCATGTGATCTTTTGATACAAGAATACAATATGTATTAACAAAATCAGGGTAATTGGGGTATAAATCAACTCAGGTATTTATCATTTCTTTCTGTTAGGAACATTTCGATTCAATTCTTTCAGTTATTATAAAGTATAACCTAACTTATTGTTGATAAATTATAGTCACTTTGATGTGCCATCAATTATTGTTCATTCTATTTTACTAACTGTATTTTTCCATCCATTCATTTACCATTCCCAATTTATCTGCCCCTTGCCATTACCCTTCCCAACCTCTGGTAAACATCATTTTCCTCTCTGTATCCATGAAATGAATTGTTTTTAATATTTATCTCCCATATATGAGTGAGAATACGTGAGATTTGTCTTTCCATTCTTGGCTTATTTCACTTAACATAATGTTCTCTAGTTCCATCCGCATTGTTACAAATGGCAGCACTTCATTATTATTCACGGCTATGTAATATTCCATTGTGTGTATGTACCACAATTTCTTTATCCATTTATCCATAGATGGACACTTAGGTTGATTCCAAATATTGAGTATTGTGAATAGTGCTGCAATAAACAAGGGAGCGCATATATCTTTTCAATATACTTATTTCCCTTCTTTTGGATATAAAAGTAGCAGTGGGATTGCTGGGTCACACAATAGTTATATTTTTAGTTTTTCGAGCAACCACCATACTGTTCTACATAGAAGTTGAACTAATTTACATTCCCACCAACAGCATACAAAGGTTCCACTTTCTCCACATTGTTGGCAACATTCATTATGGCCTGTCTTTTTAATAAAAGCCATTTAACATGGGTGACATGATATGTTATTGTAGCTCTGATTTGAAATTCTCTGGTGACTAAGGATATTGAGCATTATTTTCATATACTTGTTTGCCATTTTCATGTCTTCTTTTGAGAAATGTTTATTCAGATCCTTTGATCACTGGATTATTTGATTTTTCCTATTGAGTTTTTATAATTATTAATCCCTTATCAGATGGGTAGTCTGGAAATATTTTCTCCCATTCTGTGGGTTGTCTCTTCACATTCTTGATTGTTTTCTTTGCTGTGCAGTAGGCTTTTAGCTTGATGTGATCCCATTTGTCCAGTTTTGCTTTGGCTGCCTGTCCTTTGGGGGTATTACTCAAGAAGTCTTTGCCCAGACCAATGTCCTGAAGCATTTCCCCAAAGTTTTCTTTTAGTAGTTTCGTAGTTTCAGGTCTTATATTTAAGTCTTAAATCCATTTTGACTTGATTTTTGTATGTGATGAGAGAACTGGGTCTAAATTCATTTTTCTGCTTATGGATATCCAGTTTTCCCAGCACTGTTTATCAAACAGACTGTCCTTTACCCTATGTATGTTCTTGGCAATGTTATTAAGGTAAGTTCACTCTGGATGTATGATTTCTTTTTGGGTTCCCTATTATGTTTCATTGGTGCATCTGTCTGTTTTTATGCCAGTACCATGTTGTTTTGGTTACTACACCTCTGTAGTATAATTTGAAATCAGGTATTGTGATTCCTCCTGTTTTTTTCTTTTTGCTCAGGATGGCTTTAGATATTTGGGGTCTTTTGTGATTCTATATAAATTTTAGGATTAGTTTTTCTATTTCTGTGAAGAATGTCATTGGTATTTTAATGGGGATTGTATTGAATTTGTAGATTGCTTTGTGTAGTACGGACATTTTAACAATATTGATTCCTCCAATCCATATGCATGGAATATCTTTCTAATTTTTTGTGTCCTCTTCAGTTTCTTTCATCAATGTTTCATAGTGTTTATAGTAGAGATCTTTCATTTCTTTGGTTAAGTTTAGTCCCATATATTTTATTTTATATTTAGCTATTGTAAATGGGATTACTTTCTTGGTTTCTTCTTCACATTGCTGTTGGCATGTAGAAATGCTACTGATTTTGTATGTTGATTTTGCACCCTGCAATTCTACCAAATTTGTTTTTCAGTTCTTTAGTTTTCTCTAAATATATCTTTAGCAAACAAGGATTATTTGACTTTTTCTTTCCCAAATTGGATGTCCTTTATTTCTTTCTTTTGTCTGACTGCTCTAGCTAGAATTACCATTACTATGTTGAATAACACTGATGAAAGTGGGCATCACTATTTTCTTCCAGATCTTAGAGTAAAAGCTTTCAGTTTTTCCCCATTGAGTATGATACAGCTTCTATCACGTTGAGGTAAGTTCTTTCTATGCTCAGTTTCTGAGAGTTTTTATCATGAAGGGATGTTTAATTGTATTGAATGATTTTCCAGAACCAATTGAAATGATCATATGGTTTTTGTCCTTCATTCTGCTGATATGATGTATGACATTGATGATTTGTGTGCATTGACCCATCCTTGCATCGCTGAGATGAATCCCACCTGATCGTGAAGAATAATCTTTTTAATGTGTTGTGGAATTCAGTTTGCTAGTATTTTGTTGAGGATATTTGCATGCATGTTTGTCAGAGATATTGACCTATAGTTTCCTTCTTTTGTTGTATCTTTGCCTGGCTTGTTATCAGGGTGATACAGGTCTCGTATAATGAATTTGGGAGTATTTCCTCCTCCTCAATTTTTAAAAATAGTTTTAGTAGAATTGATGTTATTTCTTCTCTGAATGTTTTGTAGAAATTACCAATGAAGCCATCAGGTCCTGAGTATTTCTCTGATGGAAGACTTTACTACTGCTTCTATCTTATTACTTATTATTGGTTTATTCTGGTTTAGGATTTCTTCCTGGTTCAATCTTGGTAGGTTGTATGTGTCTAGGAATTTATTGATTTCTTATAGGTTTTCCAATTTATTGGCATATAGTCATTCATAAAGTCCCTAAAGATCCTTTGAATTTCTGCAGTATCAGATGTAATTTCTCCTTTTTCATCTCTGATTTTACTTATTTGGGTCTTCTCTCTTTTTTTTTCTTAGTCTGGCTTAAAGTCCTGTCGATTTTCTTTACCTTTTCAAAAAACTAAATTTTTGTTTTGTTGATCTTCTGTTATTTTTTATTTCATTTCATTTATTTCTGCTGTGATCTTTTTTATTTCTTTTCTTATACTAAT
>RJWJ010025740.1:0-23209 GCA_004363605.1 Indri indri | reverse complement strand
GGAAGGAAATATATCCAATGTTAATGAGGCTATCTCTCTGTGGTAGAATTGAGTAGCTTTTACCTTTTGTTGTCTTATCTTTATTTTCTAAATTTTCTAAAAAGAACATGTATTACTGCTGGAATGAGAAAACAATGAAAGTTACTCTTTAAAAGGGTACAATCAATAAAAAGTGAAATAACATGATTTTCCGGCCTTTGAAGAGAGAATGTAATTTTAAAAAGCATATCTTTTACTGTTATGATGAACAGAATTTATTGAAAATCTAATTTTGTTGTGTGTGTGAGTGTGTATGAAAGTCTGTGAGGGTGGACATGGATACGCAAAGTGAAATTTAATGTAAGTCAAAGCCCACTGTGTCCAAGGGCTTCTCAGAGATACCGCAGAGGACACGATTCCGTAGGAGTCGTAGACCTCAGTCTCAGCAGGGAACATCCAACTGCGGAAATACAGGGGCGTCAGTAATAATCCTCCTGGTCAGCCGGTAAGGTTTTCAACAAGCCATTACATTGCGCTTCATGCCTGCCACTCGATGGCCACAAGATGCTTCTCGAGAGGATCTGTACACTTCAAAACATCTTAGTAAACCTGTTTTGGAATGTTATCTGTCCTTAGGTGATAGCTGTGTATCAGAGGTGTCTCAGGAGGTAAGACATTTTTTTTCCATTTAAAAAAATTGAATTGGAATTGATGTGGCAATAAGATAAGGGCTAAGTCTTTACAGGGCTTTACGTTTCCCCTTGGGCCAGTGTTCTGTCCTTTGGGCCTCTTTCTAATGACTACCCGTGAGCAAAGACAGTCTGACAGACTTTATTTTTCTGATCAAGGCCTAGCACTTGTGTCCTGATTCTTTTTGGTCGCTAATCCAACACTTCAACCTGTCTTGGCTTGTTACAGGCGGAGACAAGTAATAAGATTCCCCAGTCCTATTCTGACATCACTCAGTACCTCTGTCAAAGCTCCTTGATAAAAGCTGAAGAGATGCGTAGACAGACAGCTAAAGTCAGCCTGGCAGTTGATAGGGTCTAATTGGAGGAGCTGTTCCCAACAGGTGCTGAGCTATCTTGTCTTTCTTCAGGGACCCCCCCACCGACGTCCCTATCTATAATGGTTTCCTTGCACCTCACACACATCCGTAACCTGGCCCCATTGTCACCATGACTGTTACTAGTGAAGAGTTAAAATTGCATAGCCTACGAAATGTGAATTCAGCACACTGCTCTCTAGATTAGTGGGAACCTAATCTACATACACACAAAAGAAATTTACACATATCTTAGGAAGGGTAAAGGAGGGAAAACAGGGAAGGGGGAAAGAAATAATTATTTTAGGATTTTCCTAGGGAAAGTGTAAAGAAACTTCACAGGAAGTGAGTTCCAAAGGGTGTGATTTGAGGTAACTTATCACTTTGAAAATAGAATACCAACTTATTATTATTATTATTTTTTTGAGACAGAGTCTCACTCTCTTGCCTGGGGCAAGTGCCGTGGCGTCAGCCTAGCTCACAGCAACCTCAAACTCCTGGGCTCAAGCGATCCTCCTGCCTCAGCCTCCCGAGTAGCTGGGACTACAGGCATGCGCCACCATGCCCGGCTAATTTTTTCTGTATATTTTTAGTTGTCCAGATAATTTCTTTCTATTTTTTTTTTTTTTAGTAGAGACGGGGTCTTGCTCTTGCTCAGGCTGGTCTCGAACTCCTGAGCTCAGAACGATCCGCCCGCCTCGGCCTCCCAGAGTGCTAGGATTACAGGCGTGAGCCACCATGCCCAGCATCCAACTTATTATTAATTCAATTCAACTAAGGGTCCAGCTCTGAGAAGGCCAAACTTGCCAAGGTCTCATCCACTACTGGCCTCAGTGGCCCAGGTTCTGTTTTCTTCATCTTCTTCCTCTATTATTTCCTCGTATAAGCATTGTGATTAAGTTGGAGAATATGAGAGTACTATTTGAGTACTATTATTATGGCCTCAAAGGATTGTATACTTCTATCAATCTGAGGATTATTACCCACTAGAGAACTTGGAACTCTTTTCCTAACTCTCAGTCATTCTAAGAGAGTAAATTTACCATATCGTCAAGTGGTCCAAACATGTGCAGACATTTGGAAGATGATAATATTATTACTGTTACTGAATTTGCTAAGTACTCTTTCTAGTTACAGAGTGAATCTGTGTATGTTAAGCAAAATATGTTCAGTACAATCATCTTAAGATTTAGAAAATTATCACTAAATATTACAATATGAATATGTAAGTATCATATAGAATTTACCTTGATCATAAATGAGCAACTAGTGTAAGCAAACTCTTAAGAGAGATCACGAGGTGTTGGAAAGCTCATCTTTCTATTTATTGGTAAGAAGGTGCTCAGAAGGTGAGCATTGGTTATGTTCATAATTCTTTTCAGTGTTTGTCTTCATGGTTATCCCTGCCCCTCAAACCATTGAAATGGATGAAAATGATCACTGCTCAGGGGGTTATCAAACTGAACTAATAATTTCATTTTTTCATTTTTACTCTTAAAGTTTATGTAGACTTTTCAGGTATTATGTTTTATACCTCTTGGGTATTGAGACAAGTAGTTGTAAGCAGAATAGGATGCTCTTTGTAGAGTGTGTTTCCATAATTTTGGCAGAACTAGGTGCTATTTTAAAAATCTGTTCTACTGAAGAATAACTTTTATGCAATAAAAAATTGCCCACTTAAGATGTAATCCCCCGTTTAATGAGTTTTGAGTGAATTTGATCTGTAACCACCACTAAAATCAAGACAGAAAACATTTTCATCACTCAAAAAGTTCTTTCATGCTCTGTGGCCGACAGTTCCTTCCTCTCTGACCCTAGAACTGATCTTTCTGTCACCATAGTTTTGTATTTTCTAGACTGACAAGTAAGTGAAATTGGTAGCCTTGTAGTCTTCTGTATTTGGCTTTTTTCGCTTAGCATAATGCTTTTGAGATTTACACACGTTATTATACATGTCTGTTTGCTTCTTTTTATTGCTGAGTAAGCAGTCCCTCATATAATATCACAATTTACTTACCCATTCACCAAGTGATAGATACTTGGTTTGTTTCTAGGTTTTTGGGTATCATGAATAAAATAGTTATGAAATTTTCCATACAAGCTTTTGTGCAGACATACGTTTTCATTTCTCTTGGGTAAATATCTAGCAGTGGAATTGCTGGATCATATGGTAAGTGTATGTTCAATTTCCAAACTGCTGAACCACTGTACTCCCACCAGCAACGTATGAGACAACGAGGTTCTCTACATCCTTGCCAACACTTGGTATTCTCTGTCTTTCTAATTTTAGTTATTCTAGTGGGTATGTGGTGATATTTTATGGTCGTTTTAATTTTCACTTGCTTAATGACTAGTGATGTCGTATGTCTTTTCATGTGCTTATTTGCCATTCATTTATCTTGTCTGGTGAAGTGCCTGTTCAAATCTTTTGCATGCTTTTTTTAAAATTTCAAAATATTAAAAGGGTACAAATGTTTTTGTTACATGGATAACTTTTATAGTGTTTGTCAGGGCTATTAGTGTATCTATCATCTGAACAGTGTTCACTGTACCTGATAGGTTTTTACCCCTCTCCTCCTTCCCCCTCCCCACTTTGTGATTTCCAATGACCTTTACATCTCTCTGTGCCCATGTTGCACACTTTCTTATTATACTGTTATCTTAATTTTGAATTGTAAGAGTTCTCTATGTATTCTGTTTACAGATAATTTTTCAGATATTTGTTTTGAGATATATTTACTCCCAGTCTGTGGCCCTTTCATTTTTGTAAAATTGTCTTTTAAGGAACAAAATTTCTAATTTTGATGAAGTTCAGTTTAATAATTTTTTATTTTATGGTTTGTGCTTTTGGGGTCCTAGAAATTCTTTGCTTAACCTGGGGTCACAAAGATGTTCTCCTATGTTTCCTTCTAGAAGTGTTATAGTTTTAACTCTTATTTAGGATTGAAATGTCTTCTTGAGGAATTCACCCCTGTATCTTTATGAAATATCCCTCTGTTTTCCTGTTAATTGTCCTTATTTTGCATTAATATAGCCACTCGTATTTTCTTTTGATGGGTGTTTCCATGGTATGTATTTTTTCATCCTTTTACTTTTAACCTATGTTTTAAGATTTTTTTCATTTTGTTTTTTCTATGGCTTTGCCTGGGATGCAAAAGATTTTTTCTAAACGGCAGCATGAAGAGTTTAAACCATTTACTTTTAACATAATTGTCAATAAGGTCGAATTGAAATCCTCCTGTTGGTCTTTGTTTTCTGTTGTTCCATTTGTTCACTTTTGCTTCTTTTTCTGCCTTCTTTTGAATTATTTAAGTATTTTTTGATTGAATTTTATATCTCCTATTGGCTTATTAACTGTACCTCTGTAGTTGATAATTTTAGTAATTGCTTCAGTGTTTACAATATGCATCTTTAGCTTTTACAGTTTAACTTCAAATAATGTTATGCCATTTCATATACAGTGTAAGACCCTTACAGCAGTATTCTTCCATTCCCCTCTCCTATCTGTTGTCCTATAACTATTATGTATTTACTTTTACATACACTACATATGCATATCCATATCATACATGTTATTAGGTTCTTGAAACTGTCGTTTACCTTTTAACATGACTAAAAACTGTCTTTTGTATTTCCTAACATAAATTTTTTTCTGGTATTTTCATTCCTTGTTTAAACCCTAATTTACTAATCCATCTACTAATATACTAATATTTTCCTTTTTGTTAAAAAACCCATTTCTTATAATGCAGGTCTGCTTGCAATGAATTCCCTCACCAAAAATACACCTAGATTGGGCGGGGGTAGTGGTGAAACATTCCAACAGGTGTCTTTTGTAAAAGCTTCCTAGGTGATTCTGATAAATCTCTTCCTGTGAGGGTATGTTAAAGCCTGAGACATGCTATAGATCCCCATTTTTATTTTAATTAAATTAATTAATTAATTTTTAGAGACGAGGTCTTGCTCTGTCGCCCAGGCTGGAGCAGTAGTACAATCATAGCTCACAGCAACCTCAAACTACTGGGTTCAAGCCATCCTTCTGCCTCAGCCTCCTGAGTAGCTGGGATTATAGGCTTTTCTTTTTCTTTTTTACAGAGATGGGAGTCTTTGCTTTGTTTCCCAGGCCGGTCTTGAATTCCTGGGCTCAAGGTATCCTTCCGCTTTGGACTTACACACTGCTGGTAACAGGCCTCAGCCACTGTGCCCGCTGGGTTCCCCATCTTAAAATATTTTACTTGATGTTTTTTTCTAAATGATGTAATAAACTTACACTTGTCGTATGATGAAATACTATGCAGCTATTAAAAGTTGTTTCCAAAGAGTATTTAAGGACATTGGCAGTCAGGCCCATGGCGCCTGCAGTTCCAGCTACTCGGGAGGCTGAGGCGGGAGGATCACTCAAGCCCAGGGGTTTGAGGTTGCTGTGAGCTAGGCTGACGCCACGGCACTCTAGCCCGGGCAACAGAGTGAGACTCTGTCTCAAAAAATATAAATAAATACACATAGAAACATAGTGGGTTTTTTTTTTAAATATGATCTAGTGCATATTATCCTGAAACTTGAGTTTTTCTCTTTAACATTCATAGCACCACATATATATTTACCTCTTTTTCTACTGTTGCATGGTGTTCCCAAAGTTGGATATATTACTACCACAGTGTATTTAACTATTTTCTTACTGATGGACATGTAGATTGTTTGAATTTTTTGTTACAAAGCCATAGTGAATATTTTTGTAGATATTTCTTACTAAACATGTGCAAGTATTTCTCTAAGGTAGGTACCAAAAAGAGAGAAAAAAGGCTATGCACATTGTATATTTTAATAATTGCTAAGAAATTGCCCTAAAAAAGGTTCTACTAATCTATGCTGTCATTAACAGGACAAGTTTCCCCACATCCCTGCCAACACTTGATAGTATAAATCCTTAAAAATTTTGCCAGTTTTATGAGGGAAAAATATTACCTTAATCTGCACTTCCCTAGTTACTGAGTTTCAGCAGTTTTTTCATGCTTATCTTTGTCATTTGCACTTCCTCCTTTCTAAATTGTTTTTTCATATCCTCCTTTTTCTCTATAGTGGTTTGTCTTTTTCTTAGTGATTTCTTAGTTTCTTAAAAATATATTTTGGAAATTAGTTTTTTTGTTATACAGGTTTCAAACTTTTTCTGCCAGCCTATCACTTGTGTTTTATTGATTAGATTATGAATGAAGATATTGTCAGATATTTTTCTTTGTGGCTCTTGGGTTGTTCTTTGAAGCTCTTTCCTATCCCATATTCTCCTATATTTAAAAAAAAATCTTTTGAGTTCTTCAAAAAAATTTAATCCTTTAATGCATGTGGAAATTGATTTTGTGAATGGAGTGAGATAGACACTGACCTAATTTGTTTTTCAAATGAATAATTAATTGTCCAAACACTGTTTATTATCTTGCCCTACTGACTTGAAATGCTGTCTTCCTCACATACAAAATTCCCGTACATACATGAGACTATTTCTATATTATCTCTTCTGTTCCATTGTCTGTGCTTATCTCAATAACATACAGATTTAATTTTATGGTTTTATAATATGCTTTGATATAGGGCAAATCCCACCCCCCTTTATTTTATTTACAATAAAAAAAAAGCTAAAAAAGGTCTATTCTTCATTGTTTACCTTCCTGGTTCTCACTTCTACTTCCAGATGGCAGGCAGGTAAAATAAAAATGATCCACAGGCAAGACAAAAGAGCATGGGAAATGAGGAAAAGGAAACAAAAAAAGAGAAATGCTCTCAAAATGATAGTTTCCCCCCTGTACTTAAAGGGAATGAATTATGCCGCATTGAGAATAAATTACATTATGTGTGTCTAGGATATATCAGCTGCTTTCTAAATCAAAGCTGTCTCTGACTTTCATAGCTAGCCAGTTACCAATGGCAGAGACCACATAAACATAAAATGTGAATGGATGGGAAATAGAAACATGAAATCAGCATTAGGAAATGAACAAGAACTAGAGAAAATAAAGAACTTGTATTCTTCTTATGGATGTCAAAGCTCTGAGTTTAGTGCATTCATTTCATCCTGAGTTCTTTCTGCTACCTGTACTTAGAGTAAGTAACTCGGTATTTTATATGGATTATGGAGGGGTTGATTGTTTACTTGATAATGGAAATGACAGAGAAAGGAAAAGTACTAACAGGGATTACAGCGACAAGTACCAGAAAATATCATGTTACTTGGAAGTTGGTAAGCATTGAAAAGAGAACTGAGCAAATAAGTGTTTGTAGTAAAATATTCACACTAAAGGAAACCTTTAAATCTAACCATTTTACGCAATATGGTTATACGCAAAATTGTTATCTGTATTCATAGTAAAGCTAACATTACACAAGTAGAAAAAGCTCTCATGGGCAAGTGTGGTTTTGATACGAAAGTTAAATTATTTACAATGAATTTAGTTGTTTCTGGTTGAAAAGACATGTTGATAGGGCATGGTGATTGTCAGGGTACTTGTGTCGAACAATGCAGTGTGGCCAAAGTTTCAGGGCTCAGTAAACAGGAATGGGCAATAATAAAATCCTTTAATAACTACTCACGCAGCAAATCCTAATTTTTTATGGAGCCAAAGTGAGCATTGTGATTTACTGATCTCCTTTTAACCATTTATAATTAGTTGCCTTATGTTTAAAAGCAGACTGTTTTTCCTAGTAAAGCAAAAACTGAGCACGTTCTAAGAAGCAGCCGCGCTCTTAGCGAGGATGTTCGCTTGGAGCTCGCTCTGCAGCGGGCGCCGGCGAGAGGCCGCTCCGCGTAGACGCTCCGGTGCGGTTGCGCACGTTTCAGCGCTTCCCGCTTTTAACCGCCTGGGCTAAGACTTTCAACTGCCGTCCGGCCCCCAGTCCGACTTCCTGCTCTGCCTGGGCCCCCTGGTGCTAGCCACCTGCGCAGTCTTGAGCGGCTGCGAGAGCAGAGGGGTCCAAGGCTCACAGGATGCTTTCAAGAAAGGCATTCCATTACCATGAACGGCGTGGAGCCCGATTTCCCGAGTCCAGAGCACCGGTATAAAATACGTGTACATTCATGCAGCTCTGGAGAAAGCGAGCACGTTGTTTCACTAGGCAACTAAGCAAAAGAAAGACGGAAAGTGTTTCACGCAGCTGCCAAGGCAGAAGTCAACTCAGCCCTCTCGAGTTTGTAGCCAAAGACTCACAGACATGTAGACCGTATCTTTTCTCGAATCCAGCCGTCCCCTCCCCCGTTCGTTCTTTTTCTGGCAAAGCAAAGATAGCGTTCACTCCTGGGTCTTTGTGAGCCAGCATATCCGTCCTGGGGCCAGGGCTGGAGCTGAGAATGTGGCCTTAATTGTTATGGAGGGGAGGAGGATGGAAGATAATTCTGCCAGTCTCCTTCCCCAATCCATTTAACCAACATTGATCTCATGCACAGTCTTCACAAAGTTTCTTTTACCCTCCTCCCCCACTCCGGAGCTCAGGCCCTGGTTACCGGCTTGGCCTCCCCGTCCACCCCCACCCGCGCAGGCACTCGGCGCGACTGCGGCTCTCCATTAACGAACAACAGATCACTCTCGTCGCATGGCAAGCTGAGAGCTCTCGCCCCAGCAGAGCATGACGGGAGTCTCTCCCTCGTTTTCCCTCCCTCTTCTTCCTTTTTTTTCCCTTCCTTTCCTTCTTCCACAATTAAGCCCTAAATGATGATTTTCCTAGCCAGAGCTGACTTCTGGATGGGGTCGAGCGACCCACGATGACGAGCCCATCCTCCTTTCACAAGGGGCGATTTCCAAAAAAACTACAACTCCCATGAGGCAGCAGGCTAAAAAAAAAAAAACCGCAGAGCATCATGGAAGTCGTAGGCTCCTTCCTCCTCGGTCCCTTTCATTCCTCCAATCCTTGAACTACAAGTCCCAGGGGGCCTCGGTACTGGCACGCCTGCGCGAGAGCCCCGGAGCTAGGTGGGGGTGGGGCTGCCCCGGGCGGCGGGGGGCGGGGTCCGAGCGGGCTGTGTGGAGGCTTCGGACTCCCGGCGCCATTTAGCGTGGAGAGTTTCCCGGGCAGAGGCGGCTTTTTTCTCTCGGCTACGCGGTACCCCCTTCTTCGGTGACAGAAGGCGCCCGGTGGGGGTGACTGCTCTTTTGTCTCCCTATCCCCCTCCACCCAGTCCTCTCGGTCTCCTCTACTCTCGGCTCAGAGAAGCAGCGGAGCTCGGGCCCCGCGGTGAGCGGCCCTCCCCTCCCCACCGTTCCTCCCTGAGCCCCCGGCACCGGCCCGGGAGGAGACGGGGCTTTGCCAGGCCCGGGGCGGGCGGGGAGGCCTTGGGGAAGGGGGGGCCCGCTCCTCAGGCACCGAGGCTTCGCGGCTTCGGCCCTTCCCGTCTGGGCAGTGGGCGCCCTGTGAGACTGGTCCCCTCGCTGGGGGCGCGTGTGGGAGGAGGCGAGCGCCTGAGACACCGGGAGCCCCCGGCCGTGGCCCTCCCTCGCCTGCCCGGCCCCTCCCATTCCTCTGCCCCGGGGCTGCCACCGCCCGGCGTCGGCGCTCGTCCCTTCCTCGCGGCGCCGCCGCCCTCTGGGCCTAGCCCGCCCAGCGCGGCGAGCGGCGGCGGTGTGAGCTGATCTGTCGCCGCATCCGCCGCATCCGCACCGACTCTGCGCCCGGCCCTGCCCCTCATGACTGCGGCGCCTCTGCTGCCACCGCCTGCCCTGCCGCCGCTCGCCGCAGGATGGATGCGGACTGTGCGGCGCTAACCCCCGTGGCTCTGCTCCTGGATCGCCCGCCGACGAGCCTGCCTCGTGAGCCGCAGCAGCCTCGGTGCCAGCAGCCGCCGCAACTGGGCCCCGTGTCCCGCCTCTCCTTCGGGGCGGCTCGTCAGTGCTGAGCGAGGCGTCGCCCGGCTCGGCCGGAACCCGCCGTGGGAGCGGTGCCCTGCGGACCTTCACCCTCGTTTCATTCACAAGTCCGAGCCCGCTCGCCTCACTCCGGTGGACCAACCATGTCTGGCAGCGCCGCAGAGAAGCAGAGCAGCACTCCCAGTTCCCTGTTCCTCTCGCCGCCGGCGCCCGCCCCCAAGAATGGCTCCAGCTCCGATTCCTCCGTGGGGGAGAAACTGGGGGCCGCGGCGAGCGACGCTGGCAGGACCGAGGAGTACCGGCGCCGCCGCCACACTATGGACAAGGACAGTCGTGGCGCGGCCGCGACCACTACCACCACTGAGCACCGCTTCTTCCGCCGGAGCGTCATCTGCGACTCCAATGCCACTGCGTTGGAGCTGCCCGGCCTCCCTCTCTCTCTCCCCCAGCCCAGCGTTCCCGCGGTCGTTCCGCAGAGTGCTCCACCAGAGCCCCAGCGGGAGGAGACCTTGACCGCCACCGCCGCTTCCCAGGTGGCCCAGCAGCCTCCAGCCGCTGCTGTTCCTGGGGAACAAGCCGTCGTGGGCCCTGCCGCCTCGACTGCCCCCAGCAGTACCGGCAAAGACCGTCCAGTTTCCCAGCCCAGCCTTGTGGGGAGCAAAGAGGAGCCGCCGCCGGCGAGAAGTGGCAGCGGCGGCGGCAGCGCGAAGGAGCCGCAGGAGGAACGGAGCCAGCAGCAGGATGACATCGAAGAGCTGGAGACCAAGGCCGTGGGAATGTCCAACGATGGCCGCTTTCTCAAGTTTGACATTGAAATCGGCAGAGGCTCCTTTAAGACTGTCTACAAAGGTCTGGACACCGAAACCACCGTGGAAGTCGCCTGGTGTGAACTGCAGGTAAAAACCCCACCTACTTTATTTTACAGTCGTTTGGATCCCAAATTTGGCTCGGCTGAGCCAGTTTATCGAGTTCACTTTTTACGTGTCATTCTCTGTTTTGACTCTTAGTAGGAGGCGGAGGCCAACTTTTGAAAAGAGGTCGAAATTAGGAGAATGTGGAGCCTGTGCCTAGGTGTTGGGATAGGATAAGAATTGTTGGGTAGCCGAAGGGATTTGCGACTAGGCAGAGGGGTGGTGAAGGTCATCGTAGTACAAATGAATTGTCTCCTCATTAGTGTCTGGCAGGAAACTTGGAATTAGTGGGGAAGTTTTTGAGTTAGGAAAGTACAGAGGCTTCTTGCTCTGTGCATTTCAGTCTCATCAGAGGCTCTGCAGTGAGAAACTGCCCCTATGTGTAAGAAGAGTGTTACACCCTTGCGATCAGGGTGTTCTTTTTAAATAAGAACGACCTTGTTCCTTTGGATGTATCTTACTTGATGGTTGCACAGGCATTTAGTGTAAAAGAATTATAAAAAAGACTTTCTTCTCTGCCCCTTTGGTTAAATGCCTCGGCGCTAGTAAGGCGCAAGTAAATATTTGGTATTATTCCGCCTGATGATGCTTATGGTTTATAGTATCAGCACTGCTCTGACGTTGTTCATTAAACGAATGTCTTCAGCCATTCACTATACAGTGAATAGCACAGGAGCACATGCAAAATTGTATAAGCGCTTTGATAGTTGTAATGTTACCGTCATTGTTTTAATCCTGTTATAAAACGTTTTTTTAAGCTAAGTTTTCCCCAAGAGTCCAAGGGAGTCACAATGCTTTCTTTTATAACCTTTCATGATGTGAATAATGGTGTGTCGTTCTGGTTGACCAGTATTCTAGGTTTAAATAGCTGAGTTTGGGCTACTTGTTGCCTGACCTACTGTAGCAGCTTGCTTGAATGTTGCCCTCACCAGGCATAGGTGAATTGGTAGAAGCAGAGTTAAATTGAAGGGAAAAAAGTCAGCTACGTTATACATACATGAAAAATGCCGTCAGTACTCTTCTTACCAAGAACATGGACCAAGCTGAAATAGTATGTGAAAGTAGCTGAATGATCTCTGAATTTATTTTATCCGTGAACTAGTATGTTAACACTTAACCCTTTGAATGTCAGCTTCCAAGTGATCTAGGCCAGATCAAATGTGAGAGGAAATTAACACAGCATGTGGAAGTAAACTTAAAAACTGACAATTTCTTTAGAAACGTAATGATTTCTTAAGTTTTACAGTTAATGATGTGGAACTGCTAAGGCAGTGTGAAATTAAAACTACTAATTCATTAATTTTATAAGAGTTTAGAGTTGGAAAGGTGACAGACCCTTTTTTTTTTTTTTTTAAAGAAACGTGTCAACCTGTACTGTTACTTTATTCCTGTTGGACAATCATACTCAAAACTTAATATCTGATTCCTTTTGGTTTACAGCAAAAAATTTGCAGTCAGGCATCTATTTCTTTCTTATATTACTAATGCCTGTTGCTGCTGTTCCTGGACTTTTATTCTTCTGTTGTAGTTGTTTATTTGAATAGATGCTTTTTAACAGTTTTTTTCTTAACCAGTTATCTTACTTTCTTAAGACTGGACCCAATTAAGTGTTGGGCACTTAATAGATTAATTTCATTAGCTTTAATTATTTCACTTTTGAGACATCAGAATGTAATGTGTATGGTTTTCCTTTATCCCTGGGAATTTTCTGATTATTACACAATGTGAAAAACTCAGTTTATCTAATGTCACAATAAGAACTTTGTCTAAGCTTCCCAGTTTTCCTTAGAACTCATGACTTTTTGGATTTTTACTTTTCTATCTAGGCATGGGCATGACCAGACTAAGGAAAATCTTATATCGCATGTTATTGTAAGGACAGTTGACTATTTGGCTGCAGAACCAAGTGGATCCTAGCTCATTGAGTGGTAGCCTGGTTTAGAAACTTCCATGTCATTTGCCCATGCCTCTACAGTTTTTTATTTTGGTTTTAAAAATGATTATCCTAGCCCAAGGATCCTTTATAGCAGTAACTTGGGCAGTCTTTGTTCTTTTGACCAGGACACTTGCAGTACTTGCCTAATAAAGTATTCAGTAGGTCATTGTTTGAACTTTTGTCTTTGGATCCAAATTAAAAGACAGGCCAAGGGATTTCCAAAGCATTGGGAAGAAGGGAAAGCTTTTTCACTAAATGTATACTTCTAGTATACATATTTTTCTGTAGCAAGACAGGAGAAATACTGTGTGCAGTTGTTAAAAGTCTTCATTGTATTAAAACTGAAAGAAATCTTAACATTATTATACTGCCTACCTGCTTATTTGTTAAAAATAAGGAAACATATCATAGAGCAGGTAAATAGGTTGGTGAAGAATAAAAATTAAACCGGTTAGGATCTAATAATTTGGGAGATGTCAAAGCATTTAGTAGAGGGCTAATTAATAATTTCAAATGAAGCAATACTGTTTTGGTGTGGAAGTAGTTGACAGATTTCTGGAGAAATCTAGTCCTATTAACCATGGCAAATTTTGGGCTTCTGTTTTGGATACTGAATTTTATCATTTCAAATGGAGATATAAATAAGCTTTGGGGAATGGGTGAATATGGTATACAAATCAAACTACTTTTTATCAAGCCTATCTTTAGACTCACAGTACACATATTTGTCTAGTAAAACAAGCATCAGTTCTTAGGAAATAATACCTAGGTAATACTTTAATACCACAAGATCTTAAGTAATAATTGAGATGTTTTGAATAAGATGCAGATTTCTTTACCTGGCTTGATTAGTCAAATGGTCTGCCTTAATTTTAATACCTAGTTGCCTTGGTCAGAAAATGTTATTGCTGGGCTCTGCCTGTAGAGTTTATATTGCTTTCCTAGGGAGGGACCTTGTTTTTTAAGAAAGACAGCATAATTGGCTTTATTTTTTTATTTGTTATTTATTTATTTTTTAACCAAGAGATAAAATCAAGAATGCTTTAAAAAAATTTGTACACAGATTTAAGCGTTTTTTCCCCCAAATTGCCTCTCAAAAGTTCACCTGATATATGTTGATGAGATTGTTTTCAGATCTACCTGAAAGGGGAGGTCAAATCATAATCTTTTTTTTAAGCTCCAATATACTTTAGTGTTTACTTTGCTTTGGCTTTTAGTAATTTAAAACTTGTGTCTCACGAATATAAACTTTTTGTGAAAAGTTTAGCAGTGCTGCAGAAATGTGATTCTGTAATTAAAAAACCATAACAGCTTATTTCTTTGATATAGTTCTTAAAATAAGTCATTGAACTGAATCTCCCCATTTGAATGTTGACAGTTTTTCCCCCTCTTTTAAGTTTGTGCCATATTCCTTATTTTTTAGGATGAAAATCTGCAGTAACTTTCAGTCCTGGGAACTCTAAATTTTAGGGGATAGTCTGGAGTGTTTTTGTTTTTTTAATCCTCAAAGTCGTTGATTGGGAGTATGTGCAAAGTTCAGACAACATCTTTACCTGTAGGTAGCTGCTTGCAAATTAAAGAATGCTTGGTGACTTGTTTGAAATAATCCTTTGTCCCTTTTTAGCAGGCTAGAATCAGAGACAGGATGATTTTTCGTTACGTAAGATTTAATTCAAAATCTATGTAGATTTTTCGCTGTAGGAATTAATTTTGTGTTTAAGGAATAGAGAATTACATTTAGGTTGCTTTTTTTTTTTTTTTAAGTGATATAGTAACTTTTTACTTAGTCTTGGTAACTTAAGTGTTTTCATTTTCTCTTATTTACCTTTTTTCTCTCCCAAAGTAACACACTCTAAGAACTAGTCTAAAAACTTGGAAAAAGAGGTTATCTTTTTTCTTTTTTCTGGTTTAAAACAGAGTCCCGCTCTGTTGACTGGGCTAGAGTGCAATGGTGTCATCATAGCTCACTGCAGCCTCCAATGCCTGGGTTCCAGCAATCCTTCCTTAGCCTCCACCATAGCTGGGACTACAGGCCTGTGCCACCACGCCTGGCTTTTTTTTTTTTTGGTACAGATGGGGTCTTGCTATGTTGCTCAGGGTGGTCTCCAACTCCTGGGCTCAAACAGTCATCCTGCCTCGACCTCTCTAAGTGCTAGGACTGCAAGTGTGAGCCACTGTGCCTGGCTGACAGTTCATTTCTTGACATTCAAATTTTAGTGCAAGATCCATCCTGGTCATTTTGAAATACATCTTAGTTCATCCCTATTGGAAACATTCAACTAAAGCTGGCTTCTCATTTCAGATTATCATCCTAAATCTGTTATTTGGGTTTTCTGGTAGCTTTAACATTTTTCATATAAAGCTGTAAAAGCAGCAAGAGTAGGTTTACTCAAATTATCATTTCTCAAAATGTTAGTATACCATGAAATAATTCATAATTATAACTAGTAGGTCTTTGCTATACCAGTTCTTTAAATTATGTTGGTACATTTTTAGTAAATTCCATTTTATTTGAGGTTTTCTTTTGTTTAACATAGACGAATCTGGTCTGCACAAATAAGTGAAACTTAGCATGACCTCAATTTAGGTTTGAAGAGGCCACTTTCCTGCACCGTAACATAATAGTTAAGAACTAGATTGCCTGGTTTCAAATCAAGGCTCAGCTACTGGATTGTGTCATCTTGGACTGTGCTACAATTTCCTATCTATAAAATGGGTGTAAAGGAGTACCTACTTTGTAGAGTTGTGATGATTAAATGAATTAACATACGTAAAACATGTAGGACAGGGTCTGGCACATAAATGTTAATGATGATGCAGCATCTTTTTTTTAGGTTGTCCTTTTGGGGGACTCAAGATTTTGTTTGATTTGTGTATGTGTGTGTGCATGTATATATGATATGTATATATGTATTTAGAGACGGGATGTCGCTGTGTTGCCCAGGTTGGTCTTGAACTCCTGGGTTCAAGCAATCGTCCTTCCTCAGCCTCCTCCAGTAGCTGGGACTACAAGGGTGTGCCATGTGCCACTACACCAAGCTCATGATTTGTTTATATTTATGCTTGAAAAATCATGGAGCAAAACTCTTACTGTTGCTATTATTTTTAGAGAAGGAACACAGGAGTTGAACATGTCATTGGTGCTTTCAAGTTCCTTAGCCTCACCTGGCCACTGCCTAACATTCTAATTTCATGACCTTTCCCAAATGTCAGCCTTTCTTAACTGCCTATTTCCAGAATCTGCTAAGATCTTTGTCTCATCTCCTTTGCATGTACCTGGAAAGTAATTTTCCCTGTGGTGGATCTTATATGTGATTCTTATGGTATTTATCATATTAAATTGAAATTATATATTTTGTCTAATCCACTAGTCTTTGGAAAATTCACTGTGGTGTAATAGAATACCATCTAGTGAAAAAGCACCAAGGCAGAACATTGAGTTCTAAGTTACCCAATTCTTTGACTTTGAATAGGGAACTTAATCTGTAATGCTGATTTGTTAGCAACATGTCTAGTAATTTAGGGTTGTTGAGGATCAACTGAAATACCATGTGAAGGTACTTTGAAAAACGTAAAGTGTTACATAAAATATAACAAAAGCCACTTTAAATATTTATTTTGAAGGCCATACATTGTCACTTGTTACAAATTGAATATTTTAAATTTCTTAAAGTTGGATTTTTAGGAGCTTTTTTTGTCAGCTTAGAAGAATTTTATCAAATCTTAAAAGGGGATCTTTTTAGTCTGAGGAGAAATTGTGCGAAGCTCTTCAGAATGTTTTTATTTGGAAGAGGATTTTGCCTTTGACAGGTGCCAGACTTAATTTTGTATGCGTTTTTTTGTTTTTTTGAGATAGTAACTTGCTCTGTCACCCAGGCTAGAGTGAAGTGGCATGATCCGTAACTCACTACAGCCTTGAATTCCTGGGCTCAAGGGATCCTCCTGCCTCAGCCTCCCAAGTGGCTGGGACTACAGGTGCACGCCACCACGCTAGGCTATTTTTAAAAAAAATTTTTTGTAGAGATGGAGTCTTGCTATGTTGCCCAGGCTGGTTTTGAACTCCTGGCCTCAGGCGATCCTCCTGCCTTGGCCTCCCAAAGTGTTGGGATTATAGGCATTATTCACTGTGCCTGGCCCTATGTGATTTCAAAAAGATTGGTTATTGATACTTTTTACATGAGAGGAATAATGTCAGTAATCTGCTTGGTTTTGTGGTTGACTGAATTGGTCATGTAATTTGTCCACTGTAATTTATATTAATTAATCTAGATTTTTTTCACGTGGGCTTTCATAAAGAATTTACTCTTTAATGTTACTTGAATCTTAACCTTGCAAAATTGCCTTATTAAATGTGCTATGCTAAATGAATGTGCTTAATGAGTTTTAGAAGAGTCTTCATATAGGCTGTTAGTTTTCCCAGGAATTTAAGTATTCTTAAGAAATTTAACAGTTTAATAATATTTTAAGAAAGAGTGGTTGGAAAGCTGCTTGTTATAGTCATCATACTGAGGTTAGTTAAGAAAATCATACTATTAATGTTATTTCTATGACACCTTTTGAGCAGCCAAGATTCAGCTTCTCGGAGACAGGTGATCATATGCGTGGTAGATAGTCCTGTGTTAATCAAACACAGACTAATGTATAAACCAAACAATGGAAGATAAAACTAATTAGTGAATCAAATCATTGATGTGCACATTCCCTGTAAATAAAGATTAACAGATTACTTGGGATAACAAGATTATTTTCATGGCTAATAGTTTTGAGCCAAATAACCTCATGTATTCATCTGTGTGTGGATCTATGTAGATATCTCTTTACTTAGACTGATAGATCATTGTGGATTTAAGGTAAATCGGGAAATGCAACAGATATCTCTTTAACATGCTGAAGAGTTCCTTCGTAGACATCATTATCATATTACAATGTTCTTGGACTCTCCACACCCTCCCCCCGTATATCATCCCTAAATATCCAGAGGGCAGTGGCTCCAAGACACTCCTCCCACCCCACAGGATACCAAAATCCATGAATGTTCAAATCCCTTATAGTATTTCCATAACCTACAGTATAGCCTCCTGTATATTTTAAATCATCTGTAGATTACTTATAATACCTTGAATACAATGTAAAATGCTATGTAAATAGTTGTTATACTGTATTTTTTAAAATTTGTATTATTCTTGATTGTTGTATTATTATTATTATTTTATTTTTATTTTTTATTTTTTATTTTTTTGAGACAGAGTCTCACTCTTTTGCCCAGGCTAGAGTGAGTGCCGTGGTGTCAGCCTAGCTCACAGCAACCTCAAACTCCTGGGCTCAAGCGCTCCTTCTGCCTCAGCCTCCCAAGTAGCTGGGACTACAGGCATGCGCCACCATGCCCGGCTAATTTTTTCTATATATTTTTAGTTGTCCGATTAATTTCTTTCTATTTTTAGTAGAGACAGGGTCTCGCTCTTGCTCAGGCTGGTCTCAAACTCCTGAGCTCAAATAATCCGCCCGCCTCGGCCTCCCAGAGTGCTAGGATTACAGGCGCGCCTGGCCTGTATTATTATTATTTTTTTCCTCCCAGTGTTGTGGTTGGTTGAATCCACATATGCAGAACCCATGGATAAGGAGGGCTGACCATACTTATGTATAGGCAGTGCCAACTAACTATAGAGTTTTAAGCAGAGAGGTTAATTGGTTAGGTTTGCATAGTAGTAATTGTGGAGAATGGATTTAAGGAGTCCAAGGGAAGTATACAGATTACCGTAGTCGTTCATTATCCTCAGGGGTTAATGATGGTTATTTGTTTTTCCTGCTTTTTCATATTTTTATCTTTTTGTTCTATTTTCTATGAGGTTTCCAAGACCCCCCGTGGATGCCTGAAAAAACAATAGTACTGAATCATATATATACTGTTTTTTTGATGTGATAACCCAGTCAACTACTAAGTGACTAGTGGGTGGGATGGATGAGTAGTGTATACAGCATGAATACGAAGGACAAAGGGATGATTCATGTCCCACTTGAGATTTCATCGTGATATTCAGAAAGGCACACAATTTAAAACTTATGAATTATTTATTTCTGGAATTTTCCATTTACTATTTTCAGACTGTGGAAAGTGAAACCGTAGATATGTGGGAACTGCTGTAGTTTGGGTATGAGTATGAGATTTTTAGGGCCTGAATTAGGGAGGTAATAGGGAATAGAATATTTAAATATTTAGGAGATAAAATATGCAGGTTCAGTGTTTGTAGGAAAAAATGAAGCATGGATAAGAGGATGGGGGATAATGGTGCTGTCAACTGAGGGAGAGAAAAAGAATACAGGTTTTTTTTGAGGTGAGAAGAGGTACAGAGATTTATTCAATTTGACATGTTGAGTTTGAGATACTTGTGAAACCTCCAGGAAGAAGTTCAATAGGCAGTTAGATATATTACTGAAGCTCAAAGAATATGTCTGAGGTAGAGATCAAAGGTGATGATTCCCAAATGTCTATATTAGTCATGGCTGAAATAATGGACGTAAATGAGATCATTTAGGGAGAGGATGTAAAGACAGAGATAAATTAGAGCTAGAGGGGAGAATAATGGTCCTAGGGCAAAGTAGGAATAGTTAATGGGTGGGCAAAGGAAAAAGAGCCCAGGGATTAGACTAAATAGAAAACTAGGAGAGTGGTAGTCCCAAGGGAATAAAATTTCAAGGAAATAATATAGCAGATTGGCATAATAGTAATTGTGGAGAATGGATTTAAGAAGCAGTAGCAAAGAAGTATAGAGATTATTTAGGCTGCTGAAATTGTTTATTGCATTTGGCTATTGAGAAGTCATTAACAATCAAATTCAAGATTGCCTAAGGAGATTGGGGGTTGAATAAGGGAGAAACACTTAAGTGTATGTAAGTCACTGGTAATGCCCTAGATTTCTGCACTGTTTACTATTTAATACAGTTTCTACCAGCCTCATGTGGCTATTTAAATTTAAATGAATTAAAATGAAATAAAATAATTCATCTCCTCAGTTGCAGTGGCCACATTTCAAATACTCAGTAGCTATGTGTGGCCACAGTATTGTTTAGCACAGAAACAGAACATTTTCATCACTGCAGAAGGTTCTATTGGAATGTGCTAGATCTTGGCTTGAGTTGTGCTTTTTTTTGTAAAATAACTTTATTGAGATATAATTTACATATTGTGAAGTTTACCCTTCTGAAGTGTAAAGTGGTGTTTTTATAACTTCAGTTATACATTTTTAAAATGTATCCTCTATTAATAATAGTCATTCTTTTTTAGGAAAAGATATACAAAGGATGTTATCACCAACACATATATACATGCAGAATTATCAATTTACGTTATGTCATATTTACTCCAGGTATTTGGTGATCTTATAATTTCAGAAGAGTGGAGAATTTATAGTGCCTGACGAAGGTCAGGAAGTAGATGGAGATAACAGGTGTGGGCTATTTCTTTTGCTAAGTTTTAATGAATAGGATCAAGAAAGATTGGCTGAGTAGGTGTGATCTAGGGTGAGATGGATAGATGAGCCAGGAAAAATCTTTATAAAAGTTGAAGCATTGAACTATAATGTTTTGTCTGATTTCTCTGCCTTAGTATCTATCATGAGTCTATTCTAAGCCAATTACCGTTTTAGCTTTGCTTATTCTTTGTGGGGAGTTAAATTCAATCCAAGTAAGTTTTCATACTTCATGTCATTTACCCACTAGATTCCAGAATCCTCACTTGTAGCATTTGGAGTAATGTGCTGATTCTTAATACATTGACTGCAACACAAGAAAAAAAATATTTTTCCTTGGGGCCACGGTGTTTTATTACAAAAATAGATTGAAAACAAAGTGATCCTTTCTAATTTAATGAAAAATTTGTTATTTTTTATTTTCTGTGCGTGAGTTACATGCACCTTGAAAAACAGTTCTTGCGGCTCCCAAGCTGCAGACACATTTGAGTTACATATGCTTCACAAGTCCCTGGGCTCAAAACTAGCATGAGTTAAATATTGAACACAACTCACATGATAGTTAATGTATTAAACTGTTTCTCTCCTGTGATCTCTGGCATTCATGCTATATTTGCATATGGTGATATATACTTTGTAAGTGGAGCATCTCTCTGCAAAATGACTATTGAATGTTTTCAAAGTCTTTGGTAATTAATCTGGAAAGATAATAATTATTAACAGTTACCTACCTAATAAGAGCCCCTTTTCTGTGACAGGCACAATGCTCTGCCCAAGTTGTTTGTAATTCTAACAATATGAGACAGATTTTTAAAATTTTATATTTGAGGAAACTAATTCGGGCTTAATGACTTGTTTAAGATCACATGGCATGTCTGAGTCCTTGTTCTTTCCACTATAGAGTACTCTGTAGTTAAACCAGGAAGAAAAGAGTTTGAGTTCTAGTGGAGTTCTAACTCCTTTTGCTCCATTTAACAATTATAATTTATCATTGAGTATCTTATACCTTTTATAATTTTTCATGAAACAAATCCCCATGTAAATGGCCTTTTAGGCAGTGTTCATATATATGTATTAACAGATTCTGTAAGGAGGAGGATGGCAGCTTTGTTTTATTAACTTCTTGGTGTGTTCAGAGTTTTTAAGACGCTATTTACATTAGTTATCGCAAAAAATTTTACTTCTGTTTAGACTTAAGTATTTAAAGAGAGGGAATATTATTTCTAGCAGTTGATACGTGATGTGATTTCCATCTAATAGAAACAAATTGAATAGCTATAGTTTTAGAATTTTTGCTAATGATATCAGATGACTTTTGTGTATAAAGATTGCTCATTGTTTTGTGACTTTGTTATCTACTTTAGAGACCGAAGTTATGGTTTTTTAGCTTAGTTCGTGATGTAGGTACTATGTGAATTGATGCTTTTCCCTTCATTTTTTATCGGTACCTCTTTTTTTTTCCTCTTCACTGTATACTGTGACATATTACATGTGTTATTGAGGATTTGGCTCTCTTGTTTGTATGAGTTCCAAATAAAAAACTAATTTAAATTATGTAAATATGTTTTCAAATCCTCTGCAATGCTTAATTTATTCAGTATTATTATGGGAATAAGATGTTCCCCACCCCTAGTAAGATTTCCATTTAACTGAAGTTCTGTTTTCAAAGTAGCAAGACTTTGTGTTAACAATCTTGTAAAGCTCTTACTGAAGTGTATCATTTTCTTGCCCCTTTAAATAGAGGATTTAAATCTTTTCAGAGAATGACTAAAAGCACCAATTATTACATTTAGATAATAATACACCTAAGGGCTGCTTGGGTAATGGGCATCTTGCCTTTGTACTCCTACACTAAGTTTTTGAAAAAAAAGTCCCAACTTCCCTCACCCCCCAACCTTCTGGTATGTCAGTGGTCACTGCTTGCTGCTGTTGGCTCATTTTCATCAGGCTCCTTATTAACAGTTGCTGCTGATTTTGCCTACACTGTATGACTAAATTGCCAATTTTGTTAGAATTGGTTTTAATGATTTAAAGAGGAATAAGTATGAGTAAAATTCATTAACTTTAGGGTGTCGTATTTGTGCTGCTCAGGTCTTACTTTCTTGCTTTTGGTTGTATTTGTGGTAACTAATGTCTGAATAAGGATATGATACTGCGAGATTTTAGGGACCTCTTTTGTTGGTGCTATTCTATTTAGCTTAGAGCATTTGATATAAATGAAAGTATATTAAAGCTGATAGAGGTGACTACTATTAATTATATGTTGATGGCCAGCATCCGGTTGGGGTAGGGAACCTGCGGCTTTGGGGCCACATGTGGCTTTCTGGATTCTTGAGTGTGGCCTTCTGACTGAATCCAAATTTTACAGAACAAATCCTTTTAATAAAGGGATTTGTTCTGTGAAGTTTGGATTCGATCGAGGGGCTGCACTTGGGTCTGGAGGGCCACATGTGGCCTTGAGGCTGCAGGTTCCTCGCCCCTATGCTCTCTTAAAGGTAATGCATGTTTATCACTAGTTTTATATGTAATTCTGGGATTTGGGATTTCAGTTTTAGAAATCATGTAGATATGACCTGCATGACCCTTCACCAGTTTGGTATCAGTTGCAGTTATTTGCTTGTATGCCCACCAGCACAGACTAATGAATCTAAATTGCATAGACATGGATTCCTGGATGTTCTTTAGACTAAAATGGTTCGTTGAGGTCAGACAGTCCCATACCCTGTTACACCAGGGATAATCCACACTTGGGCACATCAGACCTCACCTCAAAATATGGCAGATTTCTCAAAATATTCCTGTTGTGGTAGAGTAGCTGGGTTGATAGGGGTTTTCAGCTTCAATTACATAGGCAAAATCACCTCTCCTTCTTTAATTGCCAAATCTTGGTTTAGACTTTAATTCTCTTGTCTTTCAAGGTGAGTTTGCTTACTGTGTATGTTCAGGATATGGGAAACCTTTCTGCTAGTAGACCTCATTCAGCCATTTAAAGTCTATCAGAGGATTTCTAATAACATTAAACTTAA
>RJWJ010025739.1:0-23607 GCA_004363605.1 Indri indri | reverse complement strand
CTGATAAGGGGTAATAAGCAGCCCATTATCTGTCTCCCTAAACCCTATTTTATTTTTCTGAGTATATTTATTTTTGCCTACCTTTCTCCATTAGACTGAGAACTCCTCGAGGAAAGTGAATTTGTTTTATTCACGACTCATCCATGACACCCACAGAAAAAAATACATATGTATTTGTTTAAGTTAGATATTTTTGTGACGGTAAAACACATCATTTCCCTTTGATTTCTTTCCTTGGCTTAATACAGTCTTTTTAAACTCTGAGAACAATTAGTCATTAAGGTTTTATTCCAGTATCTTCATGATTCCAGTGTTTAAAGATCTAATTCATTATTCCATGTAGAATTTATTCTGATATATTAAATAGTGGTTTAGGATTTTCTAGTCTTATTTGTTAAATAATCATTCATTCCCCACTGGTTTGTGGGGTATTTTTGATATTATATATTAGGATCTCTTCCTCGGCTGTCTCTTTTTTTATTACTCTGTTGGTTGAATTTTACATCATAGCCACACTGTTTATATTCTTATATATTTAACATATGTTACTATTAAAAAGGACAAAACCTAATCTGTTTCATTTTAATTTATAATATTAAATAAAATATGGCAGTGCTATTTGTAGTCAAAAAAAAATCTGAAAATAATCTGAACGACCAACAAGAAAGACGTGATTTTTAAAAATACAGTACCTTCATACAATGGACTACAGGTTGAGCATCCCCAATCCAAAAATCCAAAACCTGAAATGCTCCAAAATCCGCAATGTTCTGAGCACTGAAATGATGCTCAAAAGAAATGCTCATTGCAGCACTGTGGATTTCGGATTTTTCTGAGGTCAGATGGGATCGGGCACGCTCAGGGCGGTGTGGCCGTAGACCGGATTTTTCAATTAGAGATGCTGAACCAGTAAGTATAGTGCAAATATTCTAAAATCTGAAAAAAACCTAAAATCCAAAATACTTCCGTTCCTAAGCATTTTGGATAAAGTATACTCAACCTGTACTGTGCATCAAACAAACCAAGCTAATCGCTATGGTGAATTAACATCTCTACACACGAACATACTTTAAGTGAAAGTTAATTCCCTGGTTTGGAAATAGCTCTGCCCAAAGCACAATGCTTTCGTATCCTGCGCTGGCTGCTGCCATGAGGGCCCCGTGATACAGTAAAAATCTTACTTATGAAGAATGTTCATGACACAATAAGTAAATAATCAAGGCAGCTGAAAATGCAATCTGAGTCCAGTTTTGTTTTAAAATCTGTGTGCGTATTTTAAAGGCTAAACAGAAAAGAGAAAATGCTGAAAGGGTTACAACATAATACAAATGCTTTTTAATTTTCTATAGTTTCTGAATTTCCTTCCATAAATTATACTTCCACATTAGTAATTTTTAAACCATCGCATTAAAGCACAAAGAGGAAAAGAGGGGAAAGTGCTTACTCTGAGATGTGTAACAGCCCAGAGCACAGCCTGAGAGCCACAAAACAGAGCTCGGGAATCTTGATGGGGCCCACGCTAGCCTTGCTCTGGGTTAACCCCAGACAAATGTCATTGATCTCTGAGGACTGCAGATGCCTGAATCCTTTGACCTGCCCACATCCTCACTTGCCAGGCTGTCAGCCACGCTCACCTCCTGACCTCAGTCTTTGGACTTAGCCCAGTGGACATGCTTTATGGAGTGGCCCCGTCGGTGTCCCTGTGAATAGAATTTGAGGGATGAGTTTTGTTGATACTTTTTCACTGCCATCGCTACCACTGTCGTGAAGTTAAGCCCTAGCTTGTCCACGACGACTTGACCATGTATGCTCTATTACACAGCCTTTTAAAACCATAAATCTCACCACACATGGAAGAGAGATGGGAGGGAGGAGGGTATTTCAGGTCTCATGGTCTTTCCCCATAGTTTTCTGTGATCTGAGAAAATAGCCAGGTGAATAATCTCAAATTCACACCCTTTTCCTTCCTGACTACCGTTTACCCTGTTGTTTCACTTTATGGGCTATTGTTTGTTGTTTGGTTTTAATAGGCATTTGACTTGCCAGTTTCCATCACTTTTGCAAAGGCTGTAAATCCACATCTGTGATGTAGACTATGGGCTACTTGCTCCCTGAACAAATGAGGGCCAGCTGTCTGGGACCCTCCCCATCCCCGTGGAAGTGGACAAAGCAAGGGATTGGTAATGTGCAAGAGTCAGCGGATCTGTCACACTGTAGGAGACCACCAAGCATGTCCCTGGGTGTAATTTCACCTGAGCTTCACGAAGGCCCTCTGAGGCATCGTCACCTCCAGTTTGAGGGTAAGGAAACCAAACCTTGAAGAGTTTCACATTTGCTTACAGTTACAGGAAGCTAAATGACAAAGCCAGGGACTAAGTTTTCTAAATCTCCTTTTCACTTTTAAATCATAATTTTGACAGCATGTAGCTACTGTTAAATTTATTTATAAGGATCCATAAACATCCTAGAATGAATGTTCACTCAAAGAGATGGATTCATATTTTCAAGGCCCTGGTATCTGAGTTCACTATGGAGAAGTTGTAAATGCTGATCATTAGAGCCCAGGCTGAAAAAAAGAAAATTCCTAATTGGCAGAGTTTGGAACAAATATAAATCTAAATTTAGACTTGGTTCTAGGGGTCATTTGCTAAGATTCAACATGATTATGGGTAGATTTCATCTACAGAATTATATAGATTGCAAAGATAAGAGGCTACCAAGGATCAAAACCCAAACCAACTAGGAACACAGACACATAATTTATTATTAAAATAAGAATTTAAAAAGAGGATAATTAAATAGATACCTATTATATCTCCTGGGTAAATGGGTAGGGGGGAAGATATCAGTGGTGGGATTTTTTTGTAAAGATACTTAAAATTAAGTGACCCCACCAGTAGACCTGTAATAGACTGTCTTAAGCAGGATAACTTAATATTTTACATTTCCTACCAATCCTGACATACACAGGTACGTACAAATTACACATTTGCAGTCCTTGCACGTTGCTATTCACAATTGCTCATTAATAGCAAATATATTGAGGAATCAAACAGTACTTAATTTTATACTGTGCCATGTTTGTTCGGGTTTATTTAACATCAAACAAATCAAAGCTAATGGCTATAGCTAAATTAACACCCATGCACATGAACCTACTTACAAGGAACACCACTTCCCTGGTTGGAAACAGCATTGCCCATGGAATTACTGCTGTCATAGCCCACCTGGCTGCCAGGATGAGAGCATCCTGTGAGGTAGTTTCTGTTGCTATAATACCATACCATGGACTGGATAATCTATAAAGAACTGAGGTTTAGCTTACAGTTCTGGAGGCTGGGAAGTCCAAGATCAGGCAGCCACATCTGGGGAGGACCTCTCTCTGTTATCTCATAATGGAAGGGTAGGAGAACAAGAGAGCATGGGTGAAAGAGACACCAGGGGCCAACTCTCTTCATAACAACCCACTCTCGTGATGACTAGCTGGCTCCCAAGATGGTGACATTAACCTATTTGTGAGGGCTCCACCCTCATGACTAATCACATCTTATTAGGCCCTATCTCCCAGCACTATTGCATTGGGGATTAATTTTCCAACACAAACTCTGGGGGAACATATTCAAACCACAGCAGGCAAGAACAGAGCACAGCTTGAATTTTAGTCCACTGAATGGCCAGCCTTGGTCACGCCCCTGAGTTCTTCTGTTCTCATGGGTAGAATGGGGAGAACTGTAGCTATCCCTACAGATCTCACCGTTTGTGTAGGAAAGGCTTTATGGGGTCAGGGACCATGCCCATGCCTATGTGTTTGCCACCACGTACCCAGCACATCATGTAAACATCTGTCAATAATCACATGAAATAATATTCAGGAAAGCTCTTGATAAATGATAAAGGATGATTCAGATATTTGGTCTGACAATGATAGCTACCATTTATGTGAACAGGCCAGAAATTAGGTTAAAGGATTTACACATAATATCTGATTTGACAGTCACAATCTTCCAGGCTGAGTGTTGTGTTATTATTCATATTTTATAGATGAGGTGACTGATATTGTCCAAGGTCACAGAAATGGAACTTGGGCCCAGAAGTGTGCAACCGCTATGCCCACGTACTCAGCCCCTCCCCCTTTCTGTTCTTAGCTTTTCAGGGGATTTTTCCAAAATTTATATGTGTTTCCCAGAAGAACTAGCTGTTCTTCATTCATTCACTCATTCATTAATTCACATAAATTGGTCATCTCAAATATGGAGAGAGCAATGTGCTCGGTGCTATGGGAAAGCAAAGACCCATAAGAGACAGCCCTTCCCTGAGAAACTCACAGTCTAGGTGGAGAAAAAAAGCCACATAGATAAGGAGTGAAATAATAATTCAGCGGTTAATAACTGTGCATAATGGCGATGTCATGGACCTCATCGTAATTGCCTCCTGTGGTACAACGGATGTTATGACATCCAGGGAAGGGTGTGGTCATAAAGGTTGGGTGGTCTGGGAAAGTTTCTCTAAAGAATATGGACTCAGGCTGGCCCTTGCTCTTTAATCATGGTGTAAACTTGCTTTTGAGGATGGGGGTCAAAGGGGTGCTGTGCTGTAGAGAAATTTGGGGTGCTATGGTGTGATCTTGGGCAAGCTGTTAAGTCCTCCTCCTCCGTCTACAGAGCAAGATAACAATCATGCCTCTCTCTTGAGTTGTGATGGGGATTAAGTGAGATCACTAACATGCAAACTGATGAGCCCACTCCAGCCACAGTAACCACTCAATAAATGGTAGTGATGCTGGTTCATATCACTTTTCAACACTTAGAACAGAATATTGTTTTTGTGCTGAGTCAAGGCGATTATTTAAAATTTTTGAGAAAAATGAAGGGGAAAGTCCCCTGTAGCTTCTATTTTCTTGCTAATAATAAGTTATATTCATTAAGCATGCAGAACAAATAGGAAAGTAAGAATTTCAGATGCTGATTTCAACTCTTTCTAATGCCAACAGTAAAACTTTAAGTGCCTTTCTATATGTATCATTTATATATTATTTGTTACGGAAAACAAATGGGTAATTTTTAAAATCAAAGCTTTGTTCTTGGCACAATGTTTTCTCCTAGCATTTTTCCTTAACAAGCAGAATGGCTTACTAAAATAAAAAAAGGGGGAAAAAAACCCATATGTAGCAAGAAAGATTTCAAGAGGACATGTTAATGAGAAATTAGGATATACTCAGAAGAGGGATCTCAAACCCATGGCATGAAAAATAGTTAATAAGTCCAATCTTCTAGTACTAAAGTGAAGTGGCTTTAAGGTGCCATAATCGTCCTCTTCCACTGACAAGTTCTCATGTAGAGGAGGTAGAAGGTGGCTTGCTCTGCCTTGTCCCTCGGAACAAAAAGTAGAACAATTTCTTTAAATTTTAAGAGAGCAGATTGGACTTAATGTTTAAAAATAAAAGGAAAAAAAAAAACTGCAGAAGCAAATTACCCTTCCCAAGTTTCTAACAGTTGTAGACAAATTGCTGGCTGCCATGACAGACAATGAAATGCCCTCATCGCAGAGACTGGTTAACCAGCTACCGAGGATGCTGCATTGGCCTGCTCATGGGGGTCCCCGCCCATCTACCCTGCCCCGTCCATCCCTTCCCCACACAAGGGCCAGACAACTGATCTTTCAAAATGGAAATCAGCTAATATATGTATACATGCACATAAAACATTTTATCCAGTGGCTGTCAAGTTTGTCTTCACATTAGAATCACCTGAGCACCTTTTAAAATCCTGATACCCCAGCAGCACCCCAGACAGAATCAGAATCTCTGGGGGCAGGGCACACAGCTCAGTATTTTTAAAGCTTGCTAGGTGACACCAATGTGCACCCAGGTTGAGACCGATGCTTTAATCCAAAGACCAGATGCTTACGCAGTTGCAAGACCCTCACAGAACAGCCTCCATCTGCCTCCCGGCCTCCCCTCCCATTCCACTCTTCCCTGTCTCTCTGCTTGCTTTCAAGTCCCACCAGCTTTCTCTCTGTTTCTCAGTTATCTTCACCCCTCTCATCACAGGGCACTAGCAATGCGGTTCCACCTGCAGGGAACATCCTTCGCTCTCCACCTGACCAGGCTACCTTTCAGCTACTGCCCGCTCTTCAGGTCTTCCGAGGTCCTTCCCAGTTCTCCTGCTTTGGACTGGATCCTCTGCCCCTCCCCCACCTTGCATGCTCTTAAGGCTCAGAGAAACCTGACAGAGCACAAGTCACTGTTATTAATATAAACCTTATTGGCAGAATCACTTGGTCAATGACTGAACCCTCCATTCAAATGTGAGCTCCTGGAAAGGGTGGAGGCAGTCGGGTCTGTTTCGTTCACACCAAGTCCCCAGCACGAGCACAGTGCCTGCCACACAGTGGACCAGATGGATGGATAAATGAACACGCGCTATAGGCGTGATTTCTGCATAGTTTAACATGGCGTGATTTTTGTTGAAAAATGCTATTCTCACATATCTTCAGTTCTAACTCGGTTCTGCCACTACCCCCTATAGGGCAGTTCCCCGAGCCCTCCCCATCCACCTAAAATCCAAAGTGCCAAATGGTTTAAGAGCTCAGCCTTTGGAGTCAGAACGAGCTGGGTCTCAGTCAGGAGTAGGCTACTTCCCAGCTGCATGATCTTGGGCCTGCTGCTTACTTTTTCTGAAATTATTTCCATCTATGTAGAATGAGGAAATTGGTATTCATTTCACAGCGTTATTGTAACATTCAACTGAATTTCTCAGTACAGCACTTGGCACATGATAGGTGCAGAGTAAATGGTAACAGTAATGCTGATAATAACTGTTAACCTCACTCTCTTCTCTTGCTCATAATTCTTCAAAGGCGCCCCCCTCCCATGCTGGGTTAAAGCTTAACCCCAAGTCAGCTGTAGGACCTGCTTGTCCATTGTCTTCACCGCTCCCCACCTTGCAGGTGACATTTGAACATGGAGAGCCAGAGGATTAGATGCTGCTTCACCTTCCAAACCTTTCCCAAGGCTGATCCTTCTATCTGGAGCACCCTCCCACTAGCTGTCTGTGTCTCCCTGCAAAACATCCTCATTCTTCACACCTCGGCCCAAAGTCTAGTTTCTCTATGGAGCCCTCCCCCCATTCTCCCCACCTCCTGGAAAGGGCCCTTCTCCTACGTTCTTTCTAAACTAAGACACGTGCCAGCACCAAGCAATGATCATCCCGTATTGTCCTTGTTCAGCCTCTGTCTACCCATTGGACTGCAAGGTCCCTGCAGCCAGGGACCATCTCTGTCCATCTTTATGTCCACAGACCCTAATGTAATCTTAGTACTTGTGCCCCTGTGTCAGGAACCAGAAAACAAAGGTGTGGACAGTTCTGGAGAAACTGATTCTTCTCCCTGATGTCTTTTATGATCCTTTCTAAAATGGGCATCTCAGGGCCTTTAGGTACTGTGAAAAAGTCACTGGCACCAAACAGAGCTTAGGAACCTGCAGTCTGGGTGTGTTCTGACACAAGCTACAGCTGGGGAAGGAGAGGTGTGACCCAGAAGAGTTCTTGCCTCCTGATGGATAAACACAAATCTCTCCAGGTCCTAGAGAAATAGCACAAAGCCTGTGCCTTCCTGGTGCATGGTCAATAGAGCATGTCCAATCCTTGCTTTGGAGAGACAAGGCCAACCCAGAGGGAATAATTCTATTCTTTCTCTGACATCACTTTAGAAATGTCTCCCTTTGCAAACAACCAAATGTAATGAAGCTTCCCAGTTTTAGAGCCATGTCTTCCAAAAGTTACTTTGAGAGAGAAGTAACTTTTAGCAAGTTTTAGACATTTCCACTTAATACACTGCACAGATGAAGGTTGCAAAAAACGTGCCACAGCACTTATAAATAAGAAAGAAATGGCCTTCTTGGCTAAGCCCCTAAGCCTGTGGGGAATGCACTTCCACTGTGCTTACCTCCTGAGGGGCTGTGCTCTCAGAACTCCGACAAGCACAGATTCATGGTTTTTCTTGTTGCTGTTGTTGAGTTGTTCTAAAAGGATAATTTCTTCACATTAAATCTGCATACAGAGTTCAGCAATGTTACCATTAAGCTTCATTAGGGTTCAGTAATGGAACTAGCTTAGAGTTGAAAACATGCCTGCTCTAAAGCAATCATCATCTTCTTATATTACATTATCAGAGCTGAGGGGATCTACCATATTGTCATAATTTGAAAAATAGCCCAAAAGTGCATTTGCATTCCCTCTGTTTCCTACTGTTCTGGGACTGCAGGCCAGGGGGGTTTCTGTACATTTGGATTCAATCTGAAATCACGGGCACTGCCAGCACTTTCTAGAACCTTTGTTCTTTTCATCCTGGAACAGGCTTGGGTTTTTGACAAATTGAAGGCTCTGCTTGGTGTAGCCCCTGGTTTTCAAACTAGAACTTGCCTCAGAAACACTGGAGGGGCTTGTTCAAATGCAGATTGTTGGGCCCCACCCCTAGAGTTTCTGATTCAGTCGATGGAGCAGGGTCTGAGAATATGCATTTCTAGCAAGTTCTCAGGAGAGAACAACGCATCTCTTACAATCGGTCCCCCGTGATCCTGAAGCTGCCTGTCCGATACTTGGAGAACTACCATGTGGTTGGTCCTCCTCAACTGTGACTGTGCTTTAGAATCTCCTGGGGAACCATGCAAGACATGGTCAACCTGAGCTCCTGCTCCAGTGTCTGATTTAAGTGGAGTTAAAGGATACAGAGTATCCTGTCCTGACATCAGCTAAACAAACCTCTCTGAAATAAATTCTATCAATGCCTTTACAAAAAAAAATAAAAACAGAAACACTCAAAACAAATGTATGAATTATTCTATGGTGAGCGTCCCTGTAACCACCAGCAGGTCAAGAAATCAAACTTGGTCAGCCACCACAGAGCACCTCCTTGGGTCCTTTCCCAATCACACCCTGTCCCCCCCAAATCCTGACTTTTATAGTAGACACTTCGGTAGGTTTCATTTTCGGTTTTTCACTCCAGCATGTATCCCTAGACAGGAGTTTCATCTTGCCATTTGAAGAATTATTGGAAATGTCCTTTAATATCCAAGAGTACCTCCATGTGTGTCTTTCCCTTACATTTACGTGTTGAAAAACCCATAACGATCTATGACAGTGGAAATCTGTATCTTCGCTGTCCAATACGTGTGGTTACTGAGCACTTGAACATGGCTAGTGCAAAAGAGAAAATGAATTTTAGATCTGATTTAAATCTAAATTTAAAGAGACACCATGACAAATGGCTACCATATTGGACATGTCATTCTAAGGAAATCTGAGTGCTTTTACGCATGGACCTTTTTCCATTGGACTGACCTAGCTCATAGAAGGGATGCAGTTCAAGCATAAAGCCCTGCTCTCAAGGAGATTACCCTCTTTAGTAGGAATCTATTGAGAGTTATTAAGTCTCTGCATTTCACAGACTGAGAAATAGCTTGCATTCTTATAGTATGGGGTTACCAGCAACCTTGAGTCAAATACGCCTCAGTTTTTGGTGACACTCAGAGATAACTGTAGAGAACTGCTTACGGGCAAGATTTTTGGAGGCATTGCTTGGGACATGATTAACATAAGCTATAATTTCCCCCAAACTTGAAAATTTTCATGTTTTCAATAGTTTTCTTTTCCATAAGTAATATAAGGACAAGTGTTATGCCTATTTTATTCACTGTACATAGTAAACACTCAAAAATATTTCCTGACTCAATGAATTAGTACGTGAGTCAACAAACTATGACACGTGGCCAAATCTGGCTTGCTGCCTGTTTTTTGCATGGCCCCTGAGCGAAGAAGGGTTGTTACATTTTTAAATGGTCGGGGAAAACAGCAATATAATAGTAATGACCTTTCAAATGTCAATGTCCATAAATAAAGTTTTATTGGAAGACAGCCATCCTCACATGGTATTATCTGTGGCTGCTCTCACACTACATGGGCCCCTTACAAAGTTTGCAGACTTCCAAATTAGTCAATAAATGCACATTATATTCCCAGGAGAAACTTGACTGTGTTTCACATTTTAGAAGAAATTGAACATTTTAAGAAACTTCCTCCTAGCTGTAGCCAGAGAAAATTACATTCTACACCCAAATATACACAGCTGGGGATTGGGAGAACAAAAGCAAGAGCCTTAATGAAGTTATTAAAGTTGCACCGTTAAGAAATAAAATTCTCCACAGAAATTTTTTTTAAGCTCATGGAACTTTAGGAAAACAGAATTTAAGACCCTGTTTATTATTTGATTTCACAAAAATGTCTGGCGTGGAAGCGATCTCCCATTTTAAACGCTGCGGCAGAGAAAACCTTCACTTACGCCTCTCAGATTTGAGACAGAGGATGGCAGACGTTAGCTAGCAGTATCGTAAATCTTTGAGAAATCTGAACAAGCATCTTCTGAATGTTTTAGGACTTAACAAGAACTGAACATCAGCCCTCAAGAAACGAATCAGGGAGCAGTTTCATTTTTTGAAAATCTCGGTTTCCATCTGGAGTCTCTCTTGCAGGGGAGAAATAAACATCATCCTTTTAAAGAGCAGGAAAGATCTTAATTTCATGTTTGACCCTTACACAGCTTTTCGCCAAGAGCAGAATTTAATGGATCTTGTTAGAATGTTGATAGCTGACTCATGAATATTCCTAGCAATGTAAAATGAGGAGAGATGGGGAGGTAGATTAATACATCCCAAATAATTGCAGTCTCTCTTTGGAGAGAGAAGAAGTCATTACATCAAACACCAAAGTGTGTCCCCGAAATGATACTAAAACTTTTAAAGCTATGTTAGTAAAGATGATAGCAAATAATCAAATAGAGCCATTTATAACACAAATCAAGACAGAAATGGAAACTCCGGCATTTTTTTTAAAAAAGGATTATAGCATAGCAAAGACACTATAGTATTTCAAGTTGGCTATATACCCAGAGACTGTACCAGAAATTGCTTAAGATGGAATTTGCTTAGAATTCACATTTCCTGCTGCAGGTCTTTATCAGGGAGTTAAAGAGCAGTTTCGTTTCTTCTTGTTTACTCTGGACCTTGGGGAAGGACTACCACATGATTTGCAAAATCTTTCTGGGAGCAAGAGTGGTGGTCCAGAGAGAAACAGGGCTCAAGGCAGAGGAGCAGGAACCGGAGAAGTCAGTTGAAGCCACAAGCGATACATTTGCAGCGAATGACTGTCACAGCCAGATGGAGAAAGACATTTGGCTTATTAGGATGTAACAGATCTATAAAGGAATCATCCAAAAACTACTAGAGGTGCCACAGCCTGATGCTTCAAGCCTGTATTTTGGAGCAAGATGGATTTGAAGGAGAATTATTGTTCTGTCTTTAACAAGCTGTGTCATCTTGGACAAGTAACTTAACCTCCTCCATGATATGAAGGTAATGACAGTATCTATCTCTCAGGGTTACACGACAATTGAAAAAGATAATGCTCACAGGTGCTTAGCACTGGGCCTGTCACTCAATAAACATTTGTGACGACCAGAGTGATACTGACAGTACAAACTGCCATCATGGAATAGACGTGAACGCAATTTAGTAGGTGAGCTGGTTTTATTTGAAAACATTACAAATGAAGAATTGAAGAAGAATTTGGGAATGAAACTGTCTTATGGATAACAAAACTGATTTTCAGACCAGGACAAAAGAGGGAGAAGAGGGGCTGCTTTGTTGGCCTCCTGAGAATCTGAGGTCCCTTTGACTTTCTCTACACATAGCAGAACGGCTGGTTTTTTTCTTCCCTTTGAGGACACACAAAGGTGACCCCTGTGATCGCATCTACATCAAATCTCCCTGCCACTCGGTGAGACCAGTGATGGACCCCAAGCCCACACGGGGCCAACCTGACCCTCTTCCTGGGAGAAACTTGTCTCACACCCAGATGCCACCTTATCTCAAGCCGTATCATGATACTCGTCAGTAATTTCCAAATGAAATTAATGTAGATTTATAACTTTAGAAATAAATACTTGTAATAAAATATTCTTAGGGAATAAGAGACTGCAGCATTAAATCAGAAAGGGTCCTAAATCTAGAAAGCCAATAAACTCAGTGCTGTCGTAGGCATTCTAGGGGTACGAGAGACGAGACAATGTGGCCAAGAGCAGAGAAGGCACAAAGCTACACATTGTCAAGATTAAACTGCCCAGCATGGAGAAAAGGTGAGGGCTGGAAATTCTCCAGGGAGGTGTTTTAATTTCCCTGGTGCTGGGGCCCTTTGCTTCTCTTGTGAGGTAGCTGGGAATGGCTTTTTGGAACATGCACATCTTCACTTTTTTTTGCAAACATCCCCAAGGGATATTTACTTATTTTTGTTTTCTTTTTTTAATTAATCTCTGTTTGGCCACAAGTAGGGAATAATTTTAAATATTTGAAGAAATGAGAAATGGAATTTTCATTTTGACCAAGGCATGACAAACTACAGAGATCAAACAGAAACTATAAAAACCAGTAAAGGCTCAGCTTTCTGCTGTATTGCCCTTTTATTTATTTTTTCTTTCTTCCTCTTAGAGAGTTACAGGAATTCACACCAGGAGTGAAGGAAGACCCTGGATGCTAAGCAGTCTGGTTCCTTGTCTTAGACTCGAATCAACCTGCTGCGTCCTGTTCCCTCTTGTAAACAGGCAAAGTCCTACAACCATGGAGGAGTCAGATCGCTGCGCGATGCAGCAGCGTAGGCCTGGAGGCACCGAAACATCTTTGTGTCCCTTCTCCTCTTTCCTTGAGCTATGGCTCAAATTTTACATTCCTCACTCCCTTCGGCTCTCTCTTTGGGCCAGCGATCTTGTTATGCAATCGACATTATGACACGAGGGCGTGATTTCACCCTGGTCCTTGTGCAAACTAAAGAAAAAGGCTCTGAGCATCCCGTTTGTTAAGGAAGCTCATTTCTTAGGAAAGGTTGGCACAAGTGGAATGTGAGGGGTGGCACTGGGGGCAGGAAAGATTGGTCATTTATTAAACACTCATAGATTCGCTGAGCTGAAAATGTCCCAGTTCACAGAAATATCCAGGTGTATCCATAGCCAAATGGAGACCACTAGACTATCTAAAAGAGGCTGAGAATAGCCAAATACCAAATTATTACCAAGAGACTGTCAGATTCCTCCAAAGACTAAATCCCCTGGAAAGATATGTGTGGGACTTGGGGAACTGTATGATAATGAGTATCACAGAGGAAACCTGAGGTTTTGTTCCCCACTTACACGAATTCATAACACTTACAGTTTTCCCGCAAGGCTCTTACAGCCACAGTGAAATAACGATTGTGTTTATTAGTCATTAGGTGAATGCAAATTGAAACCGTAATGAAATATCATGACACACCTATTACAACAGCCAAAATTAAATAGACTGACCATATCAAGTGCTCACAAGCGTAGAGAGGAAATGGAACTCTCAAACCCTGCACGTAGGGGTACAAAACAGCACCACCACTTCGAAAAACAGTTTCTTAAATGTTAAACATACACATATCATGTAATCCAGTCATTCTATCTGTATTTACCCAGGAGAAATGAAAGCCTGTAGCTATACGAATATTTGTACATGAATATTCATAGCAACTTTATTTGGAATAGCCAAAAACTGGAGACAAACCAAATGTCCATTAAAGGTAAAAGAATAAACAAATTGTAGTATATTTGTACAATGAAATATCACTCAGCAATAAAAAGGAATAAGTTATCGATATATCCAACAACATTGGTGACGCTCAAAATAACTACGGTGAGTAAAAAGTCAGACAAGAAGAGAACATACTGATTCTATTTCTATAAAATCCTTAAAAAATGCAAACTAGTCTATAGTGACACAAACCAGATCAGCATTTACTTGGAGACAGGGAAGTGGAAAGGGGCAAGCGGAAGGAATCACAAAGGGACAAGAAGACTCCTTTGGAGGTTGTGGATATGTCCACTATCTTGATTGTGGTGATGGTGTCACAAGTGAGAGCGCTTTACGTATGTGCAGCATATATCTCCATGAAGCTGCTCATTAAAAAAATAATGGTGTAATCATGTCCAGTGTTCGTTTCTCTCAGAGACCTAAGCTCTTTGGGGGTTGGGGTAAGCTCATTCACTGCTAGATCTGCAGCGTCTCTTACAGTGCCTGGCACACAGTAGGCCTGCAGTATTGGCTGAATGAACTAACAGATGAACTACTACTTCTACTGTCAAGTCTGAGCCAACAGTTCCAATTCCTAAAGAATCCAGTTGGTTATTTTCACTTGGGCATTAAAAGATGGGTAGCCATAACGAATGTCTTTAAGGTTTGAAATTAAGGATCTTGATTTTAAAATGATTATCTCCGTCTCTAATTAAACATGCTTGTCACAGAAAATTTTCAATAGTAAAGGAATATTTTTGAACTGATATTTCCTTATTTATTTACCTGAAAATGCCTTTTCTATAACAAACATGGGAAACCCTGATGCAAACAATACACTCGTTTACAAACTTGGCTCCACTCTGCTGGTTTTATCACTGCACCCAGCTGCCAGGGCCCTTGGGCGTCTCATACTGCATCAAGCCTGCTCCACAGGAGTAGTTCTTATCTGACACCCTCATCATATGGGGCACTTAATTTTGTCTTGTTTAGACTAGAAAGAGACAAGGTACTGAAGAATCTGGTAAGAGGAGAAGAACTGTTATGTTTCACAGTTTCTAAACTTTCATAGAACAAAAATGATTCCCTCATAGGAGGATGTACACCCAGGAAGAGCATCCAATGACTGTGTCAATAAGAACTCTAAGTCCCCATCACCCCAAAGATGCATTTCACGCTGACAGTCCCATAAAACCTAGCCACAGAGCACAACTGTCTAGTGTCTTGTAGGAAATCGGAAGCAGGTAACCCTTTCCAGGAGGATGGTAGCCCTTGATAAGTCCACAGGTAACACCACCAGCTGTGGAATGTTTGTGCTTCAGTTTTTCCTCCCTTCTCAATTCAACTGCTATTAATTTCAGTGGTACCTTCTGTGTAGATGCCTCATGTCTCTGTGGCCAGGCAATAACAGAAAGCTCTGGGTGGGCGTGGCCTCCCCTGGACGAGTTGCCTACCTGCCCATTAGCAGGCTTGATCATCCTACAGATTGTTTTAAAGTGAGGTTCCAAATTGCATCCAGGCAGGAATCTAGTATTCAAGTGTAAAGAGTTTGATTATAACTGTTTCTGGATGATTTAAGCATTTGTGTTGGTTGTACAAATTTATATTTTGCAAAAAGTAAAAATAATACATTTATTTTGTAAGCCTGGGCCCCTCTGAAGTCCCTAAAAGAAAAGCCTCCCATAAAAAACAGCCACGTTGGGTGACCAGAATAGGCAGTCACCACGCAGAGCTGTTAATGGACGGCTTCTAGTGCCTGTCCCTGGAGAGAAAGTCTCTGCTGCCCGTGAACCAGCAGCGGGTACCTGGAGCTCCCCAGATTTCTAACACCTTCACTGCCTAAGGAATCCCACCCCACCACTCAAAGAGTGGCCTCGTTCCCTTCCTTCCTCCTGCCTCCAACCTGCTGTTGGAGATCCAGGGTGACCAAAGTCAATTGTGGAGTATGCAGCTTCTCTCTTCATCACCAGGGACTCCTCCACTGTAATCACTTGTTTTTATGGGGAGTCATCAAGGGAACAGTAAACCATTAGCTGAGGGCATGTGGACAGGCCCAAATGCTCTTGAAAAGGTTTGCCCTAGAGTTCACCCCAAACCCTCTCTCTGCCTTGGCGGGCTCAGTGAGAGCAGCCCAGAAAGGTGTTCGGTGGAGCATGAGTTGGGGAGGAGGTTTCATTTCGAGTTCTGGGGTGATGTTTGGGGCACCACCTAAGCGGTACAGGGGTTGGTCCCTGAGAGATGACATCCCTGTGGTAAACCCACATCTCGTCTGATCATCAGTGGCATGTCCTTTAGAGACACAAAACCTTTTGTCAACAGAAAAATCCAAACTCTGTAAAATATTTTAAAGAGGTTTATTCTGAGCCAATATGAGTGACCACTGCCCAAGGAAATAGTCTCAAGATGTCCTGAGAAAGTATGCCTGAGGTGGTCGAATTACAGTTTGGTTTGCACATTTTAGGGAGACAGGAATTGCAGGTAAAATCATAAATCAATACACAGGAGGTATGCAGTGATTTGGCCCAGAAAGGTGAGACATCTCAGAATGGGGGCTTACAAGTCATAGGTGGGTTTAGGGACTCTTGAATTGACAATTGGTTAAAGAGTTAAGATTTGTCTAAAAACCTGGAGTCAGTAGAAAGAATGCTTAAGTTGAGATAAAGCGATTTGTCATCTGTCATGTGATGCCATGCCAGAGTCAGGATGGAAAGTCAGCCACCATATATTTGGGTCAAAAGGACCTGTTTAGCAAGATTGATGGCCTGTAGGCATGACAATCCTTGCCTTGCATGGTGTTCGGCCTTGTTTGCAATTTGTTATGTTGCTGTCACAAAGAGTCTGTTCTGTCTCACGATCTCCATCTTAACATTAATGCTGGTCATCGTGTCTAAACTCCAAACAGGAGCGGGTATAATGAGATGTGTCTGACCTCTCATCCAGTTATGGCCAGGAACTCAGTTTCTGAGGTTTCTCTGGGGTCCCCTTGGCAAGAGGGGGTACATTTATTTGGTTGAGGGGCTTAGAATTTTTAGTTTACACTTTGAAGTGTCACATCAGGTTAATTTTCTATGCTGTAAAACAACATACAGGCAGAGTAAAATAGACGTAGTCACTGTAAAAGAATGCACAGTAACTAGTGGTGCAAAATTGATTCTAGGTGCCCAGAATCGCTAAAATCCCCAGGGAGTTTGGTGGCCAGGGGAAGGAATGGAAAGCAGACCTTGCCTGGGCAGCGAGATTCCTTCCTTAGTGAAGATATTGAAGATCCATCCAGGACCCTTGCCATGTGCAAAGCCCCTCTGCTGCTGGGCACAAAAAGGAAGACTTGTCCTTGTTTTCTTCCCCTGCCCGCCCTCCCCAAAACAAGTTCCCATGAGCTAGGGCCCTCACACAGGCTGGGTAGAGACATTCCAGCCTGTCTCCTCTTTGCCCCATCCTTGCAGGACTGGAACAGAGACTGCTGGAGCTGTCCCTCTGTGCTGTGGGATAAACCCACACACCGGCCCATGAGAGAAACAACATATCTCTGCGAGGATGGCCAGGAAAGCAGTGGACAAGAGTTAGCTTTCAGCCTAGTGCCTCGTCTTCTAAACACCACATGTGCTCAAAAATGTCTTGCCGGGTTGCAAAAGCAGATTAAAAGAAATTGAAATTTAAGACATCTGGGGCTGAAGGCCTCTTTATCCCATGCTGCTGTTTAGGGTGAAGGTTTTACAAAGTGAGTCTTCAAAATAGTGTTGTCTACTTCCCTACCGTGATTTATGACCCAAATCTAGTTGTGAAAAGCTCCCATCCCTCCCACGCCCTCCGCTGCTGTTCCACTCCTTTGCATCTCTGGCTCTTTGTCACTATTTGTTCATAAAAATGACGCCCGAGGTAATGAAAGAATGTTCCTGCCGTCTTCCTTGTGGGCAGACCACTGAAGTATAAAGGGCTCTGGACAAGTGTCAGAAACCTGAATTCTGAGCCCTGTGACCTTGAGCAATTCATTTAACCCCTTCGGGATTCGATTAACTTGCGTTAATAAAGCAGTGGATTATCTCTAAAAAATCACTTACGTCCTCCCAAATGAAGGAGAAGAATAAGAAATGTCTTCCAACAATAATGATGGGTAAAACTGAAATCGATTAATGTGGAAGAATTGAATGAAGCACTCGGGCATCAAGGATCAGGAAGGAGGAAATATTTGCCCACTGAGGCACCCCGGGAGCTGTGTGAATTATATATTGATGGTCTCCAAGGGCAAGTTCACACAACGACCCACCACTAGTACAAGCAAATCAATTTAGGAATGCACAGAGCTATAGGTAAGCTTAATTTTGGCAGAGAACAAGAAGTTAGGTGCTACATACCCTCCACCCTGGAGAATGAAACGGATCCTGTTGGGAATGAATCTGTTACTTTTTATGAGGGGGGCAGTGAAGAGTCTTGCTCCTAAGATATGGCAGCTGTGCCTCATTTCCTGACAAGGTTATACATGGAAAGCCAATTAGTTCAGATTGATTTCTCCAGGGCTGTGTCATGCATGGCTTCTTCTTGCCTCAGTTACTTTTCCAAGAGACTGAGATGAGGCTGTCATATCTGCAGGTCTATGGAGAAGAGCGGCACTAACCCCTATGCCCATGGACCACTGGAACAGCAAGACACCAGCTGTTCTCACAGATAAATGGTGGGTTGCAGAGACTTACATTACGTTTACACAAGGATTGTTACACTTAAGGATATCAAAGAACTTTGCATCCTGAAAATAGCATAGAGATGTTAGTCGTTACTGGGTCCGTCCAATTCAAACCCCTCACTTTACAGATGAAGAAGCTGAAGGCCAGGATGGGGAGTGATGTGCCTGAAGTCACCAGCAGGAGAGCAGCAGAGCCACACCTGGAAGTTGGGGCTCAGGGGAGTGGCCAGACCATCAGACCGAGCTCTTGGTCTGTATAAGTCAAAAATGCCAATGAGAGGACAATTTATCTTTTTATCGTCTTAAACATTTTGACTTAGAAGAATTTTAAAATGCCTTATTTATGATCCCGAGTATGTTTTGGAAACTACAGTTAAACTCTAGGAATTAAAACAAGTTAGAAAAGCAAAGCCCTGATTGGCCAGAAGTCATATGGAATGAGGAGTTTGGTCCAATCAAAGTTTATAAAAATATCTTATAATTAAAGGCTACCACTGACTACCTCTTTCAAGCCAGCACCTAGAGCAGGCATTTTTCGTGCACGTAATCTTCACGCAACCCCTCCGACAGTTAGCACTCCCATCTTACAGGAAGGCAAAGCTACATCCCCACAGCCACCCCGAGAATCAGTGCAGAGCTAGGTCTCACACCCAGGCTCATCAGACCATAGCCTCCTCCCCACAGCCTCAGCCTTCCTCCCGGCTCTCCACTGGGAGGACAACCCCCAACGCGACTCGGGGGCACTGCCAACCCATGGCCTCTTCCCTGGCTCAATGGAGGGACATGTGACCTGAGCCAAGCCGTCAGCTCTCTGTCCCAACTCTGGGGCAAAACCCCACATGGAGGAAGCCAGCTGGGGCCGAGTGTGACTTGGCGAGGGCAGGATCCTCCAGACACCACCCCGAGTTTCTACTCCCAGCCCCCTAGAGCTGTGCTGTGGGCTTTGTCCCTCCCAGGGCTGTTTGTTCTACTGTCCTTCGGTGCTTCCTTCCAGCGCATGCGGACGCCTACCCTGTGGTCCTTTTTGCCTTAAATTATTTAAATTGGTTTCTTTTATTATAAGCAAAGAATCCAAACTATACATCATATTGTTACAGAGGAAGGCTTTGTTTTGTTTTTAAATGTCAACCCTTGTAACTTTCCAAAACCTTTAGCATGCACATCTCTGCCTTACTATGTACAATCCCGTGAATACATCAACATATATTATTTAATGAGAGAATCTGGGGTGCCTCCGAGTCAATGTAGAAGGTGCAGCTAATTGGGCTGAATCTTTCCTGAGCCCAAGACACAGCGTGGGAGATATTCTGGGGGAGGGTGCTCTCGAGTCTCTTCTTCTTTTCTGCTAAATCCCCACATGAAACTTTGTGCTTTGCCTCATATTTAACATGTAGCCAGAGTTTGTTTTAATCATGTCGGGTGTGGTAAGACATGCAGGCATGGAAATAACAAGTGTGAAGAAAGAAGTTTTAGTCTCACAGATCCCTAGAAACAGAAGGCAGTGCACACCGTGCAGGATCACGCGAGGAAGCACCAGGTGTCCGGGAGGCAGAGGAGAGAGGGGACATACGGGCACAGCCTTCATTGTGGTTTCCGTGGAACTAGCAGGGCAGAGCAGGGCAAACGGCTTATGTCTGGCTTATTTGAATAATGCTGGTGAGCTCTGGGATAAGGGACGGTCCCTCATTTTCTAGTACCTGGCTCCTGGGTGACTTAGGGCAGGAGGAACATTGGCTTGGGGTGTGAGTTAGATATGGGAGGTGGTTAGGGGCATAAGCTCTGGATTGGTTGGTTTTCATATAAAAGATGTGCTCACAAGCAAATTCTTCGTTATCTCTAGGAATTAGCTAACCTTCCCCAACTCTGTAAGGCTCCAGGAAGTCAAAGCATCATAACATATAGAAAATAACACACGATTAATATACCTCAGTCCCATAAAAATCTCCTTGGTAACACTACACTCTCTGCTATCATGCCCTAGGCGGACCTTCTCCCAGTCCCCAGACCTGTCCTCTATTGTCCTCTTAGATGCTCAAGTTGGTGCCAAGATGACCTTCTTCCTCCCATTCACATGGTCTCCTTAGTTTTTACTTCTCACCATCCTCATTAATCTGTTGCAACTCAGGAGCCTGGCAGGAGGGGCGGGTGCAGGGGGCAAGCACACAGCTGATGTAGAGCTACTGTTGTGTTGTGGCAGGGAGTTAGAGTAATAAACAAGAGCAAAGTCAGAGGATGCTGGAGTCTCCTGCACCATCCCTGGTGTCACTGGCTCATATGTGATGCTCGGTCCTGACACGGCCAGCAGCCTCTACACATGGCAGTTCTGCGCAGCGTTTGAGATTTTTCTGGACATGTGTGTACGTTCTCCCTCATTCCTCCAGGTGGACTAGAATGTAACTCTTGAATCTGAAAAGAACTTGTTTGTTATTCTCCAGGATTCATTTGGCGGGTTTGACCACTTAACAGCACCTAGAGCTGCCGCCACCCCCACTCCCCCACCATGAGATGCACCCAGCTGGGCTCCACATGCTCCAGACATTTGGGTAGCATCTGTGCTATGTACCGGGTACTGTGCTAAGTACTGAGGACACAGTTTGAGAAGATACAGTCCCTGACCTCAAGAACCCCAAGACCAGGAAGGGAGCCAGACAAGTAAAGAAATCATTGCACTACTGTGGGCCAAGTACCATACGGGAGATGTGTGTGGGGACTCTGACATACGGGCTGCAGAGAGGACCCTGGAAGTCCCCAAGAATTCTTCCTCTTCCAATACTCAGTGTGCCCCACAAGCCTGGTAAGGATGGGCCAGCTACTGGGAGAGTTGCAATCCGTCAGTGATTTTTCACATTGTTATGGGCTCATGCAAAATTCAAACAAGGATCTCAGCACTCTGGCATCATTATTAATCAGCCAATGCATACGCATCCATCACATCAACACCACTCATTCTCCCTCTGAGAGGGGCTACATAAGGAGAGGCCTCATTCAGATGATGGGAACATGAGCTTGGCTCGCACAGTGCAGCATCCTAGGGCACTCGAAAGGAGTCATAGAGCCCCATGGGGAATTGATGTGAGAGCACCACTAATTGATCTGTTTTTCAACTGGTTCCCTTAAATGAATGAGGCTAATATTGACTATTTGCTATTCAGTGATTTTTTTCCTGGCCCCTTTTAGGCAGCCGCATGAAGACAGTCACAGAGATTCCTCCGTTAATTCACAGTCTAAGGTTGGAACCGACTCTGGAAATCAGCTGCCTCTGAGACTGCATGGCCTCTGCCCCAAAACACAAGCACATTGGACATCTAGGCAGAGCCCCAGAGAGGTCCAGGGCAGGCGACAGTGAGTTTAGATTTCCCTTGACTCCTCTTCTCTGTGTTAAATTTCAGAATAATCTTGGCTTCCACCCTGTTTCTGCTTTCTTTTCCCACTCCCTAAATATGGAATGCTCTTTGTTTGCTCACTTGCTCTTTCTGCTGTCTTCCTTCAGACCCGTCTTAGTTCATTTTCTGTTGCGTATAACAGAATACCTGAAACCAGGCAATTTATAAAGAATTTATTTCTTACAATTATGGAGGCTGAGAAGTCCCAGGTGGAGGCGCTGCACCTGGTCAGGGCTTTCTTGCCGGTGGGGACTCTGCAGAGTCCGGGGACGTGCAGGGCGTCACTTGGCGAGTGGGCGAGTGTGCTGGCTCAGGTCTCTCTTCCTCTTCTTATAAAGCCACAGTCCGACTGCCATGATAACCCATTAATCCCTTAATTCATGAATGAATTAACCCATTCACGAGGGCAGAGGCCTCATGACCCAGTCACCTCTAAGAGTCTCCACCTCTGAATATTGCCACATTGGGGATTAAACTTCAACAGGAGTTTTGGAGGGGACAAATATTCAAATCAGACGAACACCTTGGCAAAATTGCTAGCTGTGGTCAGCTTCACACAGTAAAATACAAGTTCCACAAGAGCTTTTCCTGCCTGGCTGGATCCCTAGAACATTTGGAAGTGCCCGGCACATAATAAGTACTTTCTAAAGACCTATTATGTTGGTTGGTGAATAAATAAGTGAATGAATCTTCTCTACTCTTCGACTTCAGCTCTTCTCCGTGGGGAGGACTCTAGTCTCGAACCCTCTCCCAAGCGAAGTTCCCCCATCTCCAGCTGCCTGTCTGCATTTTTCTCTGCTGCCTTTTCACACCTAACAGGCTTGCAACAGAAACCTTTCTCTCCAAACCAGCATCCCCACCTGGCCCTCCTATTTCTACCAGCAACACCATCATTCATCCAACAACTCCCACACAAAACCTCAGTGTGGGGCTGTTCATTTGATCTGAGCATAGAGTGTCTTGGATCACTGGTAATTTTTTCACGTTTTAGTCTTATCTCCCCAGCCAGCTTGTAAACCACTTTTGAACAGGGCTCACGGCTCCCGTTGTCTCATATTCCCTACAGCAGTTCGGCTTCCTGCTTCCCACACCCAGGCCTCAAAGAGAGTAGGAACTCAGAGGGTATTGGTTGATTTCGAAGATAAGATGAAATAAATGAACATCAAAATAGGAATCAAACTGTGCACATTAGGGAATGACATTTCCTTAGGGTATTTTGAAAGCATTTTCCCCTCAATAAAATTGGATATTTTGAATAGCACAAAGTCACATAGTAGGTATGAAATACATTAGCTCACCTTAGGACTTACTTGTTACTAACATACAGAAGAAAGGAAATTAGAGAACCTATTAAATTCCAGTAATGAAAGTAGGTTATCTGGAAATCGATCTTAACTTGTATATTTAAATCACCTCATATCAGCAACAACTGCACGGATCAGGTAATGACCAAAGGCTCACAAAATAACTTGTCGTGTTTGTGCTTTAAATCGACCCAAAGTTATGATTCATTTTGTTCTGATTCAAATAGGTTAAAATACATCTGCTTTGGATTTTAGCAAAAGTCCGATATGACACTTAACCCTAAAGCCCAGATTCAGCCCTGCCCCACACCCTCCCCCCAGGCCTGTCCCATCCCCTGATACCCGGGGAATCCTCTGACACATCCAGCTGCTTGGGTTCGATTCCAGACCTACGGCTCCTAATCTCTCAGGCATATGTGTGTTTACAATGCTCCTCTGGTGACTCTGATGAGGAAGCAGCTTTGGGAACCCCTGATCTTTAATCAGGAAGAGGCTAAATGGCCTCAGAGCCATGACGTGGCCAAAGAGGCATTGGGGACCTCAGCCCAGCAGTACGGCCTCGTTTTGGCCCACTGCACTCTCCAAGCATGCGCACACACCCCCGCTTGCGCA
>RJWJ010025738.1:0-23601 GCA_004363605.1 Indri indri | reverse complement strand
TTTGATAACTGTTTTGCAATACAGTTTCCTTTGTAATCCTGTAATTTTTTATTTTCTATATTTAGAAACTTTTTATTTTTTGAGAAAGGGCCCATAGACTTCACCAGATTGCTAAAGGGTCCTTGGCACCCCTCCCTACAATCAAAAAAGTTTAAGAACTCCCACTTTTTTTTTTTTAGACAGAGTCTCTCTCTATTGCCCCAGGTAGAGCGCAGTGGAGTCACCCTTGCTCACAGCAACCTCAAACTCCGGACCTCAAGCAATCCTGCCTCAGCCTCCCAGAGTGCTAGGATCACAGGCATGAGCCACTATGCCTGGCCTAAGAACCCCTGCTTTAAAACACTGTGGCCAGACATTCTCTCATGACTTGTAAAGGGGATCAAGTCCCAGGCAACACAGGGCAACTTCCCTCAAGCCTAATTACCTGCTCAGTTTTCTGAGTCCTGTCTTTAAGTTTCAGCTGCCAGCTCTATCCTTGACTTTACTTGCCAGATCTGCATCTAATCTTCTTTGTGGTCTGATACCGTGTTGTTGATCTTGGATCTCTACCTTATAGCCCAGATTGCTTTCTGCTCTTGGTCACTCTTCCACTTTGTTTACTAACTCTGGTTCTCAATTCCACACTGGCCTTGCTTGGCTCCTGGAGTGTTAACACACTTTGGCCTGCATACAAGCTCCAGAGATGAAATTTTTCATCTAGGGTGGACAAAAATAGAGCTAACTATTACCAGAGTAATCTGCTTGAAGTATAGTTCTGATTATATCTTTGTTTCTCAGAATACTTATAAAGTATAAACTTCTCAGTGCACTTTTGGTTGCACAAAACAAAACCCACTTGAAGTGGCTTAAGCAAGATGAGAAATTTATAGATACAGGGATATCATACAGCCGTCCAGAACAGGGATATAGGAACAGGTTGAACCACAGACAGCAATTGACTGACTTTTTCTGTAAAGGGCCGGATGTAAATGTATTATGCTTTGTCACTCATTAGACAGTACAAAATGTAATATGTTCCAATAAAACTGTATTATAAAACAGCCGGCCAGCCAGATTAGACGCACAGGTCATAGTTTGAGGACCCCTAGATTAAAGCATTGTCAGGACTCTTTCTGAAATTTATAGCTGTTACTCTCCAACTCTAATACATTTCTGTTGTTCTCTTCCGACTTAATAACTTCTTCAGCTTCTCTGATTCCCATGTTGGAACGTGGCTTCCGACAGCTCTGAGCTTCTAAGGTACAAATTCAAGCTCCCTTGCTTTCCCAGTCCCAATTCCAAATCCTTAGGGTGGGGATGTTGCCTTGCCTTGCTCACTCCTAGACCAATCAGCTGTGGCCAGGGGGCTACGTCTTGCTGTATGAACAGGGCTTTGGGGACCCTTCAACCTTTAGGATGAGAGCAGAGGAACAGATCCCAGAAAAATGCAAGGAGCTGGGCAACCCAGTACAACCTTGTTGCATTCATTCAAACCTATTTTTTTTTAGCATTGTCCTCTACTGGTTCCCTCATATCACTTTCTGAAGCAAAACCAGCTCTTTGTTATTTTCCTCACACACTGAATATTCCCACTCTGCATCCTCCTTATCTGCTGGAAGAAATTCTACTTATCTTTAAAGTCCCCTCTATAAAAAGCCACCTTTTCCTTCTTTTTCCTTTCTATCCCCACAACACTCCATTGGCACACTGTGTCTTGTTCTGTTGCTATTTTTGTACCCGTCTTTTTCTTTCACAGACAATAGGTGCTCTGCTGACTGAGGAAATCACTTACTCAACTTTTTAGCCACTCTGGTACTTTTCACAGAGTAACCTCTGAGTTCCAATTTGTTGAGTTTAACTGTATCTTCATAGCTGAGCAATTCTAAGCTGAAGAAAATGTTGATTTTAATAAAGACTTGCACTTATACAGGAACTATGGTATCTACTTTTAAGAAAATTATTTTATTCCACATTTATGGTAGCAAAATTACATTTGCAGAGACATATTAACTACAGCAAAACTTATATATAAAATTCTTAAACACTAAGAAGAAATAAAGTCCCACCAGAATTGTATCTTCTGTTATTGTACTAAATTAAAAAAAGATTCCTACTACAGAAATGACCTGATTAAGATAAGGAATAGGAAAGGTTATAAACTTGAAATAGCCATAATTGCTCTAAAAAAATACTCCAAAACGATTATTTGTGCAAGAAATTTATCAAAGAGCCAGAAACCTTATCATCTAATTTCTTTCTTTTTTAGAACTATTAATTAACATTGTTCCCAGATCTCTGCTAAACTCCCCTGCTGAAAAGGAAGAAAGTAAATACAGTACTGCAGGGATAACTGGTTCATTTCCACGAACTGTGAGAAGCTTGAGCTTTTGTCAAACAGAAAATACTTACTAAAGAACTATTCCTAGTGTATTAGCAACTACATAAAAGCTTTTTACTTAACAGCATCCTCCTGGGATACTGCGCTGGAATGTGCAGCAGTTCTGAAAAAGGCACAGATTTGGCTGAGCTGTAAATATTAGGTGCGCACAGGCTAAGCCATTGTGTTGGGGGGCGGGTGGGGTCCTGATTTCCAATGTTGATAGCAGGATTCTAATTTCGTTTGGTATTTATTTTTTCTACTACGATTACAGTTTTGTTAAGAAAAATAAAACATCGGTTGTGCTCTCATCTGGATTTCTAATTTTCAGCATCCACAGAAAAAAGAAAACCTCTCATTTACCCAACAGAATCACCTTTCTGAATTCTCCAGAGCCGCAGGAAAAAAAAGGCGAGCCCAACCCCCGCCCCGCCACCTGCTGAGAACCCGGCCCGCCCATCCCGCCCCTCCCGCGCCGGCGGCCCTGAAATGAGTCGCCGCAGCACAATCCTGTCTGTTGGCAATTCTGGGTGGGGATGCTCCAAACCAACAAACCACAATACACAACCCCAGCTTGGACTTTGAACCAAGCCCTTTTGCCCAGTTTGCTTTTTCCTCGTCTCGCCCGGATCCTTGCCACTACAACTCCCAGCTTTTCCCCAGCCTCCGGCTTCCCTCCCGCCACCTGCGAGCCTCCCAAATCAAAGCGCTTTTGGGAGGGGGCTGGAAGGCGCCCAGTCCACCCGCCACCTTAGGGAGAGATGGAAACTACAACTCCCATCACGCCCCGCAGCCGGCTCCCTCCCCCTCCTTCTCCTCCCACTTCAGCCTGCGGCCGGGCGGCGCTGGGCTTTTATCTGCGGACGCGGCGGGAGGGAGCCACATCCCGGCGGTCTTCCCCGACGGCAGCGCTGTGCGCGGCAGCCGCACCTCTAAGCCGGGTTCACCTTTGCGTCCGCGCCAGCCCTGAGCCCGGGGGCAAAGGGTCCGTTCCGGGCGCAGCGAGAGGATGGTCATCCGCGTATTCATCGCGTCTTCCTCGGGCTTCGTGGCGGTGAGCGCGGCGCGGTCCGGCAACGGGTTGGGGTCGCAGGGCGCCGGGTGCCGGGGCGCGGGTGCTGCGGGAGGCGCGGAGCGCTCGCCCCTGTGCGTCTCAGCGCGCAGCGCGTCCGCCGCAGGAGCCCGCGCCGGGCAGGTGATCCATCACACTTGGACAACAATGAAAAGGGCGGGGAGGAAAGGTGGGTGTGGGACCCCAGGCTCACTCATATGCCCATCCTGGTGAGAGCGAGACGGCGCGGCGGAAAATGGAGTCCGAGCGAAGCCCCCAGCTCCTGTTGTGTGGCTGGGGAGATTGGGGGAGCGGGTTGTATAAGAGCTTCGGGGGTCCCCCTCCTTTAGTTTAGTTCTTCCTGATTTGGGACCTTCAGCCTGGTTATGTTTTTGTTTGGGAGCTTTTTCGGCTGCTAAACTAGTTCCTGAATGAAACAAGTTTAAGGGAATATCTCTCCACCCTCCCTTCCCCGCCACCAACTACATTTCTTTAGTTTTATACCTGCGCAAAGAGAACGGTAAACCAGGCTTGGCCTGTTGTGCCAGAGTTGCTAGTTTTTTGTCACTTTTCTTGCTAGGGGGCCATAAATATTTTTACATCTTTATGTAAATATGTGTGTATTTGCGTTTTCTTTCCACCTGTAATGCTGTGGTATATTTCATCTTGGGGATCTACACATTGTAGTCTTTATTTTTAGCTATTCTGTTTGGTGGATGTTCTTGAAATTTTTTAGCAAGTTTTTTTTTTTTTCCATAAAAGAAGAGAAGTTAAATAGCCAGAGATGTCAGACTTTATGGAAAAATTCAGTAGTGTTATTTGACAGCCCAGTCAGTAAGACATGTAGCACATGTGTTTTACATGATTGTTGAAACTTGGTTTTCTTAGCTAAGAGTTAAACTGTAGATTTAAGAGTCTTCTTGGTGAGATATATAATCAAATTTTTCAAAAAGTGCACAGTAGATTGCTTGAAGTTTGGACTGGCCAGTTGCCTGCCCAGTAGTTCAAACAGATTGTCCCAAAATTGGTTTCTTAAGTGGGTGAGGTGGAGGATGGAATAAAATATTGCCTGAAAATCCTTTTAAACCACTGAAGCTTTTTATTTCAAAAGAAACCAACACTATAATACAAAGACCCCTGCCTCCCCCCCCTCACCCCCCCACCCCCATTTAACGCTAGGAGCAATAGATGGGAAACTCCAACTTATCTTTATGTACAGGCATGTTCTGGTCCTCAGACTTCTGATAATTTCTGGTGTTTCTAGTTATTTGGGTTGCTTAGTCATCCCTGCCTTTTATAGATTTCCCCATTGAAGCTGCACTTCAAGTGTTTGGAAACCAGTATTGTTTTAATAGATTTATTCAAATGCTCTCTTCTTACTAAGAATGCTACAAAGCGCTTGGTTCATCACCAACTTGCATGCTTCAATAATTGTTCCAATAGCATTTTATTGATTGCACAAGGGATGCTTTATAGTATTAAGCCTAGGCCATGTTTGGCAAGTCAAAGACAAAGCCAGAGTAATTACTTGGTTTTTCCTGTCAGTAGGTAGTATATCAAGATAGTTCTGGAACCCCACATTTCTGTTTACTTAATTCCATTAACAAATATTTCTTGTCTGTCTGCTATGTAGCTTTTTAATTTTAAGATTTGTTGTTGTGTGTTTTGCACGTGGAGCTAAAATGAAGAGAGTTAGTTTTCGTGTGGGTCCTGACTGGCAGTGTAGGCTTGGATAAGGTGCTCCTTCTCTGCATGAGTTTCTTTTCTGTAAATGAAGGATTTTGGTAACTAACTCAGAATTGCACTTGAGTTTTACAAATGTTTTGACTTCATCAGTTGAATAAATGTGGATGAATCCTCATAACAGCTTCTTTTACTTGGATGATACACCTATTAGTCTCAGAGTGAATTTATTCTTTTCCTTGGGCATTTTACTGTGATGGTTTAGGTCCCTTCAATGCCCTACCTGGAAGCATGTGTTCTGATGTGGTTTCGTTTGAGCTGGAAGACATACTTAGCTACCACACAGTTACAGTCCATAAACACTAATTATCTATTTTAATGGTCTGCTGTTTGAAGACCCAGTCTTTTCAGTTCTTAGAAAATTCTTGTTCATTGAATCTTCCCAATTACATTGTATATCAGAACCAGTTATTCACTGACTTCTTCCAATTGTAATATTATCTCCTATGTCAGTACACAGTTTTTCTGTAATATTGATACTTTTGGTGATGTTAAGCTTATGTTTATATGCAAGAATAATGATTTCTAAAAATTAATGAAAATGTTTAGGTCAACTCTTGGGCCGAGGAATCTAATGGAGCTGACAGCATTAAACTGTATTAAGCTTTGATGGCATAGCCATAATGTTTTGCCTCCAGCAATGTTGGGTTGACTATTGGCAGTGTTTTATTTGGTACCTAACTGTGACCAGATAGTGCATGGGAGAGCAAATAATTTGATTCCCAAGTCAGTTTGGTTGTAGCTAAAGTTTATTAAACCGCAAGGAGGTAATGTGACTAGAATTAGACTTAGCTAAGTAAGTCCCATGGATTTCCAAAAAGATGCTCTGCTTTAATCAGCAATAGATTTAAACAAAGTCTATTTAGAGAAAAATCAAGCTTTCTTATTCTGATCCCCCTAAGCTCTCAGCTCCAGCAGTTGAAATAACTAGCACCAAGGGGTGATTCCCCTATTAATTCTGCCAAACTACAGGTGAAGCTTGCTTTCACTAGGAAACAAAAGTGATGCCACACTATTATACAATGACTACCTGAAAATCAGATTTCTTATGCATCTGACAGTGTTGCTGTCATTCATGTTATAGTGTAGGAACATTTTATTTCAGTTCTAAGAAGATAGTATATTCATAGAAAAGTCATTTTAAAATTTAATTTATTTTGGATGTGCACCTGAAAGGGGTGCTCTTGGTAACTTTGTCCAGTAAATATAGTAATAATGATTTTTGAATTTAAAAACATTGAAGTCAGTCAATTATTTCATTCATTTATTCATTCAACAGTTATTTTCCAAGGGTCTGTGCTGCTTGCCCAGCTCTGTCCTTGCTCTTAGGGGGAACCAAAGAATAGAGGGTGTGGTCTCGCTCCTTCAAGGAATTCACAGAGCAGGTGGGGAGATAAGATAGGAAAGGTAAAACGGGCAGTAATAAAGTACAGCCTGAGGACACATGCCTCTTTCGGGAACATTCTTACCGGAGACAGAAATAATATAGGAGGCTGAGGGATGTATTGCAGGATGTCAGATAAGGAGGAAATGTGCCAGAAATCATAAAATATGCATGTGGGAGCCTTAGGCAGATGGCAGGGAGAGGAGTTGAGTTAGATTTGGAGACAGAGAGAGAGAGTTCATGAGCTGATCTTGCTCAGGCTGGGAGGGAGTGAGCTCTGGAGGGGCCAGGGTAGACTCCTAAGTTCCTGAAAGAAGCCCATGACAAGCTCCATAGTGCTCCACATCTCAGAGATGTTTTCAGTTCCTGCAGCTTGTCTGCTACCTGGAGCCTTTTGTCCCTCAGAGAACATGGTGCTGTCTGGCAGTGGGAGACCCTTGGTATATGATTTCTGAAGAATCTTTACTTTCCTGCTTGCCTTGAATAAAATTTCTCAAAAAGCAAATACAGTCTTTTACTCATTAAAGTCCCTGGACTCAGTTAGAGTTGGAGGGAAACCTAAAGAGGTTTCTGGTGAAATCCAACCACCAAATTTTATAGAAAAGGAAACTTGAGCATAGGGGTTAAGTGGCTTGCCCTGAGGTCATTTATGTCTGGTCAGTGCAGAGCTAAGATTTATTATAATAGGAAGCCAGATTCCTGAATGCTTTCATTCATGCATTGATTGATTCACATATTCATCAGACAGTCATTGGAAACTTACTACCCAGGCTCTGTATTAGGAGATGTTAGGTGCTAGGTGTATGCGATGGCCAGGAGAACAGGCTCTTCCCTCATGGCACAAATCATTGTTATCTCTGCTCACCTCAGAGACTTGCTGTGCAAACCATTTAATCAAGGAGAATGAAGGACCAATGCTGGCATAGGGGAATGTTTCCTGGGGGTAGGGTGAAATGAGCTAGACAGCAGTATTACCTTGGATATTGGAGTGCCATGACTGGGAGCAAAAGATGAAAAGATACTGAAAGCAAAGTTGGAAAACAGAGCTTTATTCGGGGCTGTAATAGTATTTTCAAGAGAGGATGGGTAGGGAACACATAGAAACTATGCTCAGAGTTGTGAGTTGTCTTGCTGTTTGCAACTGTAAAATGTATACCCAGTACTTTGCATGATTTATAATTATTTTAAACACGCAGTTACCGGGTAAGCTATTGCATCCTACAAGAATGTGTTCAGTAAAGTTTCACGGTGTAAGGAAGCCCCAGAAAACAATTCCAAGGCAGTTAAAGTCAGGATGTTACCATGTAGAATGGACTGGATGTTAATTTCTAAGCTATTCTAATGTCACAAGGAGCTAGTGAGGGTATGCCTGGGCTCTTTGGTATCTTTAACCCATTAGATCCTCATTGTCACATGCAAGGTAGTTATTTATTCCCATTTTACAGAAGAAGAGGCTGAAGTGAACTGACTTGACTGAGATCATACTTGGTAGGTGGTGGGCCCTTGAGTCAAACCCTGGTGAGCAGGTGGCTCCAGAGCTTCTAGAGCAGAAGTTCTCCCTTGTGGTCTCTGTTGCACCCTGGGGGAATGAGAATATCAGGGATACTTGACACCCTGCAGTGTGGGACATCCAGGCACAGAGAACTGCCCCATTCAAAATGCCAGTGGTATCTTGGGGAGACACAGTACTGAAGGACTTTGGCAGAGGAGGGTGTGGAGCGAGGTTAGGGAAGAGGTGGGAGTATACAAGAAGTGATCAGGAGAAGCAGGAATAAGTTGGGGGCTCAAGGACAGGATGTGGTTGTAATGGACGGTCAGGCTAAGAAGGCATCTGTGTTAGTTTCCTAGGGCTACTGTTAACAAAATCCGAGAACGAGGGCTTACCTAACAGAAATGTGTCTCAACTTTCTGGGAGCTAGAAGTCTACGATCAAGGTGTTGGCTAGGTTGCTTCCTTTTTGAGGGCTGTGAGGGAGAATCTTCCACGTCTCTCACTTAGCTGGTGGTTCGCTGGCGATTTTTGGCATTCCCTGGCTTGCAGATGTATCACCCTGGTATCTGCCTTTATAGTCACATGGCATTCTTCCTATGTGTGTCTCTGTGTCCAAATTTTCCTTTTCGATAAGGACATAGTCACACTGAAGTAGAGCCCACCCTAATGACTTCATGTTAAACCTTATTATCTATTAATGCAAATATCCTATTTCCAAATAAGGCTCTATTCATAGGTACTGAGATTTAGGACTTCAGCATCTTTGTGGGGACACATTTAAAACCATAATAGCATACAACAGGAGGGTTGAAATAAAAAGGCTAATTTCTGACATTTTTCTCTTTTAATTGGGAAGACTATGGGCAAATTTCTTGACTCTTAAAATGAGCAGCTGGATATTGAATTATGTGGAATTGTAGCCTCTGTATGAGGTCTTTTGCTAGAAAGGGGGATTTATCAATATCTCAAGTGAAGACCTGACCTCAGTTTTTCTAGTATATTTTAATATTTCTTAAATTTGATATGTATTTTTCCATTTTACAATAACATTTAAATTCGTAAATATAATCAAGGGCATAGACTCTTTTAGGAAATTAGGAGCTTTTTATCCATTTGCTTTGGACACTTTAAGCGTTTCAATCTATTTGAGGAAACTAAATTTTTTTCTTTTTTTAGCCAAGATAAAATAATTTATTTGAAAAATAAAATTGATTCCACTTACAATTATAGAAGAAAATACATAGATATATAATAACAAATAAGTAGATACAGATAAAAATAAGGAGATTATCAAGAACTATGTCTTTACAGGCAGAGTGATTGATATTGATGTATTGAGAATCCCTGAGATTCTCACTGATCCAGTTATTCAAAGAAAAACATAGAACATTTCAAAACTGGATAGTATTAGAAGTAAACATTAAGTAAGATAAGGTATTAATTCTGGAATGATACTTCAAGTATTGCAAATATACTTTTTCCCATTATAAGTAGCATACAAACAATATTTATTTATTTTTGTTTTTTTATTTTTTGTAGAGACGAGGTCTTATTATTGCCCAGGTTGGTCTTGAACTCCTGGCCTCAAGGGATCCTCCCGCCTTGGCCTCTCAAAGTGCTAGGAACTTAGGTGCCACGGTGCCACCTCCTATAAACTTAATTACTTTTAGGCCTTTGCAGCCCCTGGGACAATTTGGAAACAATTTGGTTGGTCCCCTGGATCTAGTTCCCTTTGTTACTGTTGACGGCTTATTTCTGAGGGATCTGATTCTTCCCAGCTGGCTCAGTATTTGGCAGAACCCTAAGGGGGGGTTTCCTGGAGCTGCCCCCAGAGGTGGAAGAGCAGGGTGAGGCGTATAGCAGGGTGTGTCTGCTTTGCTGCGGGACCTTTGTGGGCCCTCTGCCAGCAGAGCTCCCAAAGCAGGCATGGGTTGTTGGGCTGTGACGGAGGGCAGAGGGTTCTAACTACTTCAGGATATGTTTTCCATTTCCTACTGGGTCATGGCCCAAATCTGGAAATGGCTTTTTGTCATCTTGCATCTAGTGGCTTTTTTGAGAGTAGAGGGCTGAGAGTAAGAGACACCCAATTAGGTGACTTGCTTGACAGGTTAGTTTAGTGATATTTGGTAAATGCAAATATGGTTAAAGTCAGCAGGTATTGCTGCATACCAATCTAAGATTGAAAACAAAGCAAAACAAAAAACCCCAAAGCAACAACAATCAGCATACCTTTTGAGTTAGTTTGTTTTCCTTCTGTGGGTTGCGCAGGAGTGGGAGTGTGGTCTTCTTCATTCGTGACATTCCTGTGTAAGTTGAAGTTTGCTGGTTCTTTGCTTGAATAACTATATTCATTGGTTGTAGTTCCTTTAAATGGAAATTGGCCACCTCCATAAGCCTGGATCCCCAGTTGACAGGAATTTGGATTATACTGTTCTTTTAAGATAAATAGACTACTTACTAGCCAAAATAGATGTTTGGGTTGAGTATATGCTGATTTATTTGATTCTGGAGTCAGTTTATATTCAACCCATGCACCTACTTCTGTGGGATACCTATCATTGGAGGGCAGTGTAGCATTATGAGTAAAGCAGGGGCTGAGTTCAAATCCTAGCTCTGCCACTGATGAAGGCCATGACCTTAGGCAAGTAACCTCACCCTCATCATTTGTTCAAGTGGGATAGGAATAGTACCTTATGTATAGAATTGCCATGAGCCTTGAATGAATGAATGAATGAATGAATGATCGATTCTGCATTAGGCATTTAGCAGAGTGCCAGGAACATAATACTCAGTGCATATTACTTATTATTATTATATTAATTTTTTTTTGAGACAGAGTCTCACTCTGTTTCCTGGGCTAGAGTGCCGTAGCGTCAGCCTAGCTCACAGCAACCTCAAACTCCTGGGCTCAAGCAATCCTTTTGCTTCAGCCTTCCGAGTAGCTGGGACTGCAGGTATGCGCCACCATGCCCAGCTAATTTTTTTTCCTATAATTTTTAGTTGTCCAGCTAATTTCTTTCTATTTTTGGTAGAGACAGGGTCTCACTCTTGCTCAGGCTGCTCTCGAACTCCTGACCTTGAGCAATTTTCCAGCCTCGGCCTCCCAGAGTGCTAGGATTACAGGCGTGAGCCACTGTGCCCGGCCCATATTGCCTATTATTCCTATTATATCATCATCGTCTTCAGCAGTAGTAGCAATATCAGTAAAAAAAAAAAAAAAAAAAGACACGACCTTGAACCATGTAAGATCTTTAACCATCCAAAAATTATGTGCAGTACATGGTACTTACTAAGCTGAGAATGCATGCTGGTATAATTTTATGAGACTTTTTAGTAAATTTAAGTGTTAAAGGTTTTATACATCAACTTAATAAGAACATTGTAATTTGAGCAAGTCATTATATACTACCTTAATTAGAGCTCTACTGTAATTTTTGGATATTTTATAGGTATAGAGCATGTTGTGCAGGAGTCATTCTGACCATATTTATTCACTGCTTGCAACTATGCAAATGGTCACTATTCTTTGCTATACATAGTACAGTTGGACCTCTATATCCGTGGGTTCCACATCTGTGGGTTCAACCAATCATGGATCACAAATATTCAAAAAGAAAAAGTGGGTGGTTGTGTCTGTACGTGTTCAGTTGTCATTATTCCCTAAATAATACAGTATAACAACTATTTACCTAGCATTTACATTATATTAGGTATTATGCATAATCTAGAGATGATTTAAGTTGTATGGGAGGATATGCATGATCATATGCAAATATTAAATGATTTTTTATCTAAGGGACTTGAGCATCTGAGGATTTTGGTATCTGAGGGGGGCCTGGAACCAATCCCCCATGGATACTGAGTGATAACTGTAGATGGCATTTTTTAGCATTCTAGCTTGATTTAAGGATTGCCAAGACTTGGCAAATAAATTTCATTCCAAATGACAGGTCTGACTGATGGAAAGTGGCTGCCTGGAGAGCTGGGAAAGGGGTTTTGGAGCCTTGTCTGAAATTGGCAGGGAAACAGTGCGATTGATTGTTGGTGCCTGCTGGGCACCAGAGGAGGGAGAGTCAGGGCTTATGCCACAGACTTGCCATCCCTGTCTTAGACTTTGTGCATTTGGACTTTGTCTTTCAGATTCATGGAACCGCATGTAGAATATTTTGAGTCTGTGAATAACAGGGAAGAGGAATATGAGACACCAAGTTGAATTGATGGATAATATCCTCTGCAAACATCCTGCCTTGCCTCTCCCCGCAAATTTGGTGGTGGGTGGTGGTGGGTGGTGGTGGGTGGTGGGTGGTGGTGGCGGTGGCAAAGAAGGTCCAGGATTTCTGTGTTTAATGCAGATGAGTGGTACTTCCCAGAATCCTGACTGTGAAACTGAACACTGTAAATTTTGAATGCTTGTGAAATTTAGGTTGGGTACTTGCAGATTGGCAGATAGGTGGGTGAATGATGGCAAAAGAGGTTCAGAGGGCTTTGTGGAAAAATGTGGTGGAGACGGGAGAGGGAGAACGACAACTGGAGTAGGTAGACTCGCTGTGCTGAGCCTTGGAGCAGTGAAGGGCAGGCGGACAATGACTGTTTCCCTGTGCCCAGCACATTGTAGGTTATTTCATCCTTACAATCACCCTACAAACTATGATTTATTATACTCATTTTACAGATGAGAGTATTGAGGCACAGGGTGATTAAGTACCGTGCCTAAGATTATTCAGCTCAGTGGTAGAACCTGGATTTGAGCCCTTTTCTTCTGATTTTGTGTCTGGGTCTTTTTTCATTACCCCACATTGCCTACCAGAAGAGCCCCCCACCAGAGACTAGTGAGAACCTGAGTTGTGCTAATGCAGAAAGCAGCCAGAATAACAGTGTATGGGAGTAAGCTAACAAAAAGGGATGGCTCAGGGTTCCTAAAGAGCAATTCCAGGGCCTCCACTCAGTTGTCGAGCTGGTAATTGTAGGTCCTTAGGGCATGTGAAAGCAATGGCTGTGCTGCAGAGACTGAAAAAAGCTAAAAAAGAGTGTGATTTGGAATGGAAAGCTAATATTTCATAATAATAGCAATGAGTGCCATTCACACTATATGCAGGAAGTACTGTGGGGGGGACTTGCATTTGTTGTTGTCATTCCTTAAAGTAACTCTGTGTGGTAGCCGTTCATATCCTCCCTCTGCTCCACTCTCAGAGTAAGAAACCCAAACTTTACATAACTTGCTTTGTCATAGAACCCAAAAGGTCCAGGCAGCCAGATCTGTGCCATCCTCTTCCTATGGGCTGTGTCCCAGAGGAAGACATCAGAGGTTAAAGGAAATGAGAAAAGGCAGTGCTCTGAAGGGACCGTTTAATGTTTTGTTGGATGTCCTGAAACTAAATGTGTGATGTGCCTCAAATGTGATTCTCCTGCGGTGTGCGATGAAGTTGAGTAGAACTGACTTGATGTGTTGAACTGGTGGGAGCAGGGAGGGATGGGAGGGAACTAGGGTAACATGGGAAAAAAGGGGTTGGCTGGTGGCTGGCACCCAGAGATGGGGTTGGGACAGAAATATTTAAATGTTGGGGCCTTTTGAGATCCACTGGGACAAATGTTGGTGGAGGAGGTATGTGCCCTCATCCTTTCTGTCTTGGACCCTGGGTTTCTGGGAGAAATGTTCTCTGTCGGCCGATATGTCCCTGTTTTCTACTCTGCAAAACAGTGTCCTTGTGGGTGGAAGGAGCTTACTGGTATATTGCAGCCTACCTGCCGTGGGAGTTCAGTGCAAGAGAGGGAGTAGGGTGGGAGGCCAGAGTTGGGGCTGTTTGGTGGTCTGAGGGGAGGAAGCTGAGAGCCTCGGGGAGTGTAGACATCCTCACTGTGTAAAGGGAAAGATGCAGTCAACTCGTTCTGGAAGGCCAGAGGGAAGACAGGAGGCCCTCAGGGGTGGTCAGGAAGCTGCCTTTCACACACTTCAGCTGTCTTATTTGATTTTTCTAAGATCACAGTGCTTTGTGTATTGTCAGTCATGTCTAAGATCAGATTGTTCACATGTAATTTGCTGAGAGCCTCATAAGCTTGGGAGGTAGAAGAAATTTGTGTGTTACAAGTAAAGTGATGAGTGTAAAGAATGCAGAACTTTAGGTACAGAAAGTCTAGTTTAGGTTCGAACTATGGATCTGGAACCTTAATGGGCAAGGTGGCTTAGCACGTCTTTTTTTTTTTTTTTTTTTCGAGACAGAGTCTCACTCTGTTGCCTGGGCTAGAGTGAGTGCCGTGGCGTCAGCCTAGCTCACAGCAACCTCAAACTCCTGGGCTCAAGCGATCCTCCTGCCTCAGTCTCCCGAGTAGCTGGGGCTACAGGCATGTGCCACCATGCCCGGCTTATTTTTTTCTGCATATATATTTTTAGTTGTCCAGATCATTTCTTTCTATTTTTTTAGTAGAGACGGGGGTCTCGCTCTTGCTCAGGCTGGTCTCGAACTGCTGACCTTGAGTGATCCACCCGCCTTGGCCTCCCAGAGTGCTAGGATTACAGGCGTGAGCCACCGCGCCTGGCCCAGCAAGTCTTTTAACATCTCTGAATCTCAGAATCCCCACTTGCAAAGTTGTTGAAACTTAATGAAATGGCAGCTGTTATTATTATTGAGTATCATTTAAATTTAATACTCTGGTCTTTTGTGATTTTTCAACTTTAAATGAGCTATTAAGATCTAGTTAAGGAAGGCCTGGTACACAGTGGCTCACGCCTGTAATCCTAGCACTTGGGGAGACCCAGGCAGGAAGATCGCTTGAACTCAGGAGTTCAAGACTGGCCTGAGCAACAGTGAGACCCCTGTCTCTACAAAAATGTAGAAAACTTAGCTGGGCGTGGTGGCACACACCTGTAGTCCCAGACACTCTGGAGGCTGAGGTAGGAGGATTGCTTAAGTCCCGGGGTTCGAGGAGGTTGTAGTGAGCTATGATGACACCATGGCACTCTAGCCCAGGTGACAGAGCAAGACACTGTCTCAAAAAAAAGGAAAAAGATCTATATAAGGAGAAAAATTGTTTCAGTAATCAGATAATAGGTCCTGAGTTAGATGGAACATAGCTTTAGGAAGACCTAAAACTGTCATTGTTTATTAAGGTTAGTGTAAGCTGGAAGTCACAGTCTGGTTGCAGGGTCTGAAACCTCCTTATTTTTGGGTTAACACTGTTTTAAAAGTTTTTGAGCAAAGATTTTAGATATTGGGAGATATCTTTCTTGCACACAAACATAACCTGGATTTCCCACTCTTGAGACATCTGATGATCTCGTGGTCCTGGCGCCTCACTCTATGACAGCATCATGGCGTGGGTCCACCAGAGCTGAGCAGTGGGGGCCCCTTCAGCAGGACATGTGCTCTTGGGGTCTCCATAGCCCTCACCATTCCCACCGTTTTCCTAGCTCTGAGCTGTTTGTTGCTGAGCTTGTGCTATTCTTTTTCTTATAATAGAAAGTATTTCTTGGCATCTATGTCTATCAAAAGTGGGAAACCACAAGACTATATCTAGAGGGTTATATATGTTTCATGAAGAATTGCAGCCAGCAAAAGTTTTGTGTGTGTGTATGTGTGTGTGTGAAAGGAAGGAAATAATAGTCCTAAATGGTTAGTAGGTGTTTGTTGGCTTCATTCCTTTTAGTTATTAACTGCCCGACTCCTGTGAGCATTTGAATATTTGACTCTTGTGGAGACTGACTACTATGAGGGTAAAACATACCCCTCTATTTGCTGTGTGCTTGGTGCTACCCTCCTAGTCACTCTGTAATCTCAAAACTGCTACTCTAAGATCATTAACTAACTCTAGGACAGACCTGCCTTGAAAAGTTTAGAACTAGTTGATCATACCCTAAGCCAGGGTTTTTCGTCAGTGGCACTGATGACATTTTGGGTTGGACAACTCTTTGTTGTGTGAGATTGTCCTGTGCACTGTAGATATAGAGCAGCATACCTGGTCTGTAACCACTGGGTGCTAGTAACACCCCCTGCCTCCTGGTTGTGACAACCAAAAATGTCTCCAGACATTCTCAAATATCCCCCGGGGGGGGGGGGCAAAATTGTTCCTGGTTGAGAACCACTGCTCTAATCTATAGTAGCAGAGAGGAAATGCTCACATCATGAGAGGACTCAGATTGCTTTAAAACTGGAAAAACATAATAAAAACAAAACAAAACTGGAAAAACGTGAAGAGATCATTTAATTTATCTTCTTCTTCTGATGAGGTGTGAGCTGTTAAATGACTAGTTCAGGTCTGCACTGCTTTCAAGCTCATGATCTATTGTCCTGATGATATCGTCTAGACGTATTGTGGAGCTAGACTACTGAACCGGAAGTTGGGAGACGTGGCCTCTGGTTCTGGTGATGCCATTTAATCAGCTTTGTGTCTGGACAAGAAACTTCGCTTCTCTGGGCTTCAGGTTTTTCATCATTTTGTTATTGTTGTTTTCCAATTGAGGTATTGTTCACATACTGTAAAATTCACTTTTAAAAATTATATGGTTTCTAAGATGTTCATTATATGTGCACCTAATTCCAGAATGTTTTATCACCCCAAAAAGAAACCCCATTCTGTCTATTGGCAGTCACTCTCCATTCCCTCCTTCCTCTAGCCCTTGCCAACCCAGTAATCTGCTTTCTGTCTCTATGGATTTGCCTATTCTTTTTTTTTTTTTTTTGAGACAGAGTCTCACTCTCTTGCCTGGGGCGAGTGCCGTGGCATCAGCCTAGCTCACAGCAACCTCAAACTCCTGGGCTCAAGCGAGCCTACTGTCTCAGCCTCCCGAGTAGCTGGGACTACAGGCATGCGCCACCATGCCCGGCTAATTTTTTCTATATATATTTTTAGCTGTCCAATTAATTTCTTTCTATTTTTTTGGTAGAGACGGGGTCTCGCTGTTGCTCAGGCTGGTCTCGAACTCCTGAGCTCAGAACGATCCGCCCGCCTCGGCCTCCCAGAGTGTTAGGACTACAGGCGTGAGCCACCGCGCCCGGCCGGATTTGCCTGTTCTTGACATTTCGTATAAATGGAATCTCATAATATTAGAGCTTTTATGTCTGTCTTCTTTCATTTGGCATAGTATTTTAAAGATTCATCCATGTTGTAGCATGGATCAGCACTTCATTTCTTTTTATGGTTGAATAATATTCTGTTGTATCAATATACTGTATTTTATTTATCCATTCATCGGTTGATGGACATTTGGATTGTTGCCAGTTTTTGGCTATTGCAAATAATGCTGCTCTGAACATTTGTATATAAGTTTTTGTGTGAACATAAGTTTTCATTTCTGTTAGGTATATACCTAGGAGTGGAATTGGTGGTTTATGTGGTAACTCTGCATTTTATGTTTTTGAGGAACTGCCAAAGTATTTTCTCAAGTGGCCATTCCATTTTACATTCCCACTAGCGGTATATGAAGGTTCCAATTTCTCCACATCCTTGCCAACATTTGTTATTGTCTGTCTTTTTGATTATAGCCGTTTTAATGGGTATGTAGTTGTATCTCAGTGTGGTTTTGATTTGCATCTCCCTGATGACTGATAATGTCGATACCGTTTTTTAAGAATTGGTTTTGATTATTATTTTTTAAAGATCTCTTCTAACTCTGAGTTTTAAATTTTTTCTTCTATTCCACACACAGACCAATATGAATAACACAGAATTGAGTCTTTAGGGGATATATATTTTGAAAGTTAATTGAGTTAATCAGTTCCTGTATATTTATGAGTATCTTCTATTGCCCAGTGTTCATCCATGTTCAGGATGTAGAATGAGTATATGGCATGATCCTTCTCTCCAGACAACTCATAATCTGGGGAGAAAAGATGAACACAGAAAACAGGAGGACAACACAGGGTCATGTGGAATATAACCGTAAATTTACTTATCCTCTAGGTAAGTCATGAAGGCAGGTATATTTATTTGGACAAGGGCAAGGAAAGTCATATTCAGAGGTAGGGAGAAAAATAGCATGTTTTGAGTTGGGAAGGTGGCTGTTTTTAAGATTCTAGAAAATTTCACTTAAATAAAAAGGCTCCAGTGGAAAATTAAAAGACTCTCCCCACCCCAAAAAATATTTTATATGAGCTTGTGAATTGGAACAGATGTTGCCCTCCCTGTTCTTTTTTGTCAAAGAAATAAATTTGATTTGTACATCCCTGGGCTGCCCTTTGTTTTAGACTTAATGACCGAGTTTTTCCATTTGTAAGTATTTCCTGTAGTGTGAGAGCAAGACAAATGTGTGCTCTATACTTAGTCCCACGGCCATGTTTTAATAGTGAGCTCGCTTCTAAGAGATAATTAACAGGGATAAGATGATTAATAATTCACCTTTGAATTTCTTTTCCAGTAATGGGGGAAAAAAGAAAAGAGCAACCCATCATCTCGTTAATGATAAAGTCTTGTGTGTTAGGTTCAGAAAGCCTAGAAAAACCTCACTGGTCCTTCAGAGCTTGCAGCTTCAAGGCCTGGCTATTTGGCTTGGCATTTTGAGCCCCCTCTGTGATGCATCCTGACCTACTTTTACAGCATTTTCTTTTTCTATTTTTTTGAGATATATATATACATACACATCTCAAAACGTGTATATGTATACACACACACACCAGGCCTCTTTTTTCTTTTCTGTTCCTGTGCCTTTTCTCATGCTATTTTCTTCGCCTTGATTGTGCTCACCCTGCGTTGTGACTAGTTAAGTTCTCCTCATTTCTTCAAAGCCCATGCCAGTGTCACTTCCTCGTGAAGCATCCCCTCTCCCCTCCCTTCCTCTTTCAGCCTCCACACTAGGAGGACTCTTCTTCCACACCCCTCCTTGGTACAGCCCGTGGAACTGCTCTCTTCCAGACTCTACAGTCCTCCCTATTTGTTTGAGTTGTAAGTTCTTCAAGGTCAGGGACTATTCTGTTTATCTTTTTATCCCCCCAATTTCCTTTTAGAGAACTTGATATGTAGTATTTTATTGAGCGAATACAGAAGAAATACTGTTTCTCTAGCATCCACATCGGAAATATAAAGCTAATCAAGAGTTCATGACCATACCAAAGAGAACAGGAATGGAATGTGAAGATAGACGTCTGCTTTGGAAAGCATAAAGGCTGTGAGGGACATGATTTATTTTATTGCTTCTTTTTTATTTTTTTTGAGACAGTCTCACTCTGTTGCCCGGGCTAGAGTGCCGTGGCGTGATCATAGCTCACAGCAACCTCAAACTCCTGGGCTCAAGCGATCCTACTGCCTCCGCCTCCCGAGTAGCTGGGACTACAGGCATGTGCCACCATGCCCGGCTCATTTTTTTTACATATATATATTTTTAGTTGTCCAGCTAATTTCTTTCTATTTTTTTAGTAGAGACGGAGTCTCACTCTTGCTCAGGCTGGTCTCGAACTTCTGAGCTCCAAGGATCCACCTGCCTCGGCCTCCCAGAGTGCTAGGATTACAGGCGTGAGCCACCACGCCCGGCCTATTTTACTGCTTCTTAAATAAGTGGCATGAAGTATCTATGTTATTAAAGATAATTTTGTTATAGTATTAATTCTATTTACATATCAGAATTCTAGAACCCCCATGTGGAATGAAGCTGGAGATGTGGGAAGAAGTAGAAATGCTATGGAGAGGCCGTTGGCTATTCATTCTACATTCTGCCGGGCAGGGGGCTAGCCTGCAGGACCACGTCACCCAAGAGGACTCTTAGTGAAATAGGCGAAATCTTCTGATTCCAAGTGAGAGAGTCACAAGGGGAAGCTCTGAGAAGTGACAGCTGCCTTCTGAAGGTAGAACTAAAGGATTCCAGAAGCATAGTTTTGGACTCTGTTTGGTACAGAGCGAAACAGCAGATGTAAATGGACTCTGAGAACGTCAGGGCACCACATGAAAGTGCAAAAGTGGATCATGATGAAAATTCTTAGTCTAGAACAGATTAAGTCAGATTTGACACATTTTGGTTTGATGTACTCTGCTTAACAACATAGGAGTGTATGTGGTGCATTTTAGGAAGATTTCTAACCTAAAATAGTTTAAAATAAAATATAATAATAAATCTGTGTTTGAAAAGGCAAGCTTTCAATTTTGTAGAAAACTTCAATCTCCAATTCCAGGGAAAAGTAGGCCATTCGTTCCTAACTCTGTCCACCGCATTGCAACTCCTTTTTTGCCTTCCATTAGACCTTTCTACCTTCTAATACCTATAGACTTTCTTTTCTCATCATCCTAGGAGCTGTTCTTTTTGTGTTTCTTCTTTTTATGTTTCTGATGCTGTGCTTTTGTTCTTTGGTTACACATCACTGTAGCTTTCAGGCCTCCCATGTATCTTCCCCATAGAGGACCTGCCTTTTGGCTGCCCTGGCCCTGTACACATGCCTCTGTTAATGCCAGTTTAACATTGCAGTTACTTGTTGGCATGCCCCCTTCTCCCACCCCATTAGGCTATGCACTGCATCAAAGTAGAGGCTTTGTTTTGTCACCTATGTTCCTTTAGTTCCCAGGGCGGCATTTAGCACATCTAAAGGTCTCTAAACACCTGTTGAATAAACCTCCTTGACCTTTTTAAAAGATTTTGTTTTTTCTTTATGCTGGCTCTTATGCACTCTCTTGCTACACACAGACACTCTCTCTCTCTCTCTCTCTCTCTAATTCTCCTTAATTTTTCTTTTGATTCAAGATGGAATGGAGAATTATATGGCTGAAGATAATAGACAAATTTGAGATGGAGAGATCAGAATTTGGAGGACACTTTTCAAGTTGGACATTGTCTTCCTTGAAATGCAGGAATTACGGTAATCTGAGGGAAGGGCAAGTGTCCATAGAGATTTGAGAAGGATCTGAGAGCTCTCAGTGCTGCTTCTGTAGGATGGAAACAGCACAGAGTGTCCCTCTGAAGTTAGTTGGAATTTTCAGCAGAAAAGGCACATTAGCATTGCTCAGTAGCCCAAGGAGGGAGGAAAAAGCTGAGGACATGGTCAACCCAAGACAGGAGGCGGCTCCATAGAATGCAGGTAAGAGCATCCAGACTTTCTCTTAGGTGTATCAATTTATCCCTAGTATAGAAATGTAAACTAATTATATTATAATTATACATTACATAGAATGTAATTAGTAAAATGATCTGCTGTCTCCTGTTATTTTCCAAATGTAAATAGAAGTAGTTTTTAGATCATCTCTTGGGATCACTTTTCACACAATTGAGGATTGACTGATACAGAAATGAAAACAACATATTCCAAAACATACTGTGTTGCAGAGCAGCATCTCTGGACATTGATAAAGTCACGGCCTTTGGCTGAAGTCCTGTAATTTTTGTCTATGGAAAATACTATCCTCAGCAGAATTTCCTTCTTACTGCAGAGGATTTTGACTATTACAGCAAGTTTTGCTAGAGCAGCTCTTCTACAAACTATCCTCTAATTAACAGGAAGCATGTGTATGAAGAGTTGTATGTAATTTTCAGAGAGCATCTCGTAAAGTAGTGCCATCGTAAATTCATATTTTATGCTTGGCTGACTTTTTTCTTTAGGAAATAAACATGTAATCTTGCCAGGAAATATAAAAACAGTAAAATCCAACCACCCACATCTTTCATTCCATGTTTTTGGTAAATGTTTTATTATGACTTTACATCACTACTTACAGGTTTTTTTTTGCAAAATGCAGACTAAAAGTAGTTTGTTAGTACGCATGTTGATGGAGAAAGTAGTTAGAGCCACTTGAATTGCATCAAACACAGGGGAAAGGAGGTAAATCAACTGCCGGCTATGCAAAGAGCAGCCCTCTGAAGCCACCCGGTGCAGATGTGATGTGGACGTTGTCTTCATCCTCCAGGGGAGTTTATGGTTAGGTTGTGGAAAGAGGCACAGACAAATGCAACTGTTACTAAACAATGCCAAGCAGTATATCATTAAATGCTAGGTTCGTGGTGACCGGGGGTATGGTGGAGTTTGGTGATGGAGATGATCCTGGTGGGGCAGTGGTTAATGTAAGTCAGGGTTTCTCAACCTCAGCACTGTTGACATTTTGGGCTAGATAATTCTTTATTGGGGGTGGAGGAGCTGTCCTGTCTATCCTAGGATATTTAGTAGCCTCTACCCAGTAGGTGCTGGTGGTTTCCACCGCTGCCCCCCTCAGTTGTGACAACCAGAAATGTCTTCAGACATTGCCAAATGTTCCCTGGGAGGGCAAAATCACCCTCAATTGAGAACCACTGGGTAGGCATAGTTGAGCACAGTGTGGATTTGGGGCTGAGCCATGACGAATAAATGGAATTTGGATAGGACGTTTGGACAATATGGATTTGAGTTGAGAAGAGCCATTCAAGTGAAGACCTAGAAGTGTGTCTGCAGTGGGGCCGCTCAGAGTGTGGTTCTTGGGCTCTACTGTGTTACCAGTATAAGTACTACGATTGGGAACAATCATTTAGAAACTTTTATAGCAACTTTACTAAGTAATTTTATAGTTTATCAACTGTAATAATGAAAACTTTAGGCTTCTGTTTTGTATGTCTTTGTTATTTAAATTTTCTTGAAATTTACTTTCTTATTTTATAAAGGTATTAGTCTGTGACAGATTGGAACATTAAAACAAGAACAACAGCAAACTGGTCATTGGCCAGTGAACTTTGAGAGAGGCTGTGACCCAACTGGATTTCGGGTGCATAGTAGGAAATAAGATGATCTAGGTATGGCCCAGATGGAGTGTGAAGTCAGAGTGGTTCTGAGATCTCTCAGGGTGCCTGACACAGCTAAGGTCTAGTACTCAATAAATATTTTCAGGATGCACAAATACCTAGAAAACTTCAAGTGGGGGAGAAAGGACCTAGGAGTAAGGAGGGGGGATCCAGTGGATATTTTGGGGTGGAGGTGACTCTTAGAAGCATTCATTAGTGTCATTTTAGTTTGTCTCTGTGGTTTTAGTCTTTCAGTCATCTGATTATCCCTGTTTAGAGAATTTTCTAATTGCTTACTCTTCAACCATAATTTTGAGTTGATAATTGCCCATATGAAGCTGTAAATTTATACATTTTAGACCTTACTTGTCAAATTCTGTGCATCCTTGCTTCTCAGGATTTGTAAACACTTTAATGTCTTTGGCACAAAGTAACTTTTGTGATTATTTGGCAATGCTTATAGCTGTCCCTTAAAGCAGTAAAGGAGAGTGCATTTTGGTTCATTTGCATTTTCCTGTGTGTAGAAAAAGGTCTGCCCCTGGCAATTTTCATAGTGGAGTTGGTGGGCGTGTGCTCGGAGTCCTGTTCCACCCTCGGTGAGCAGTGGTAGGAGGTTGTGAAGGCTGATTGCTTAGCCTGTGGCCATGGGCCGTGCCCATGTCTTCTCTAGAAGCTTTGGGGAGCTTCAGTTTGCTGAGACTCTACCTGTCACTTTTCAATTGCCCTTCTTTGTTTCTTTGAACATATTAAACTTATTTTATATTCTGTGTCTGATAATTTCAATCTAAAGTGTTTGTGGGATTTTTTTTCTCTGTACTGTTTTTACAGCTCTGGCTCATGATTCCTTGTTAACTGGAATGCTTGATTTTTTTAAAATATTAACTGCTTATTTGCTGATATCTTTTTTTTTTTTTTTTTTTTTT
>RJWJ010025737.1:0-23597 GCA_004363605.1 Indri indri | reverse complement strand
GACAGAGTCTCACTCTTTCCTGGGCTAGAGTGAGTGCCGTGGCGTCAGCCTAGCTCACAGCAACCTCAAACTCCTGGGCTCAAGTGATCCTTCTGCCTCAGCCTCCCAAATAGCTGGGACTACAGGCATGCGCCACCATGCCCGGCTAATTTTTTCTATATATTTTTAGTTGGCTGATTAATTTCTTTCTAATTTTAGTAGAGACAGGGTCTTGCTCTTGCTCAGGCTGGTCTCGAACTCTTGAGCTCAAACAATCCGCCCGCCTCGGCCTCCCAGAGTGCTAGGATTACAGGCGTGAGCCACCGCGCCCGGCCCCTAAATAACAGTCTTGCATAGGAATTCAGGTTGGCAAGATAACTGTGCTACACCCTGACACCTTCCATCTTATAGCTCTACCACCTCCTTGTGGAGATCTTGTTTTTATCTGAATCTAAGCAGAAGGGGAAATAATATGGAGGAATTTAAGTTGGTAGAAAGTTTTAATGGGTCTAGTATTAAAGTTAACTTCTGTTCCACAAAAATTGTCACATGGACATAAGTATCTAAAAGAAGCTGGGAAAATTTAGTCTAGCCAGGTTTCCAAAGAAAGGAACAATAGATTTTTGTGGGTATCTCGTGGTTTCCACATTCCAGCCCTGAATGGTGACAGTAAGAAATGGTAGGATTCTGGACATATTCTGAAGATAGATGCAATATGATTTCTTGATGGATAATTTGCCTTTGAAAAAAGTGAAAAATAATGTATAATTTTTGATCTGGGCAAGTGGAAGTAAGGAGATAGCATCAACTGAGATCTGGAAGGCTGTAGTAATAGCAGGTTTGGGGAGGAAGGTGAAGGTCAGTTCTGTTTTGGGTGTGCTATTTACATTTGAGATCTCTATTAGACATCCGATGGAGGATGTAGAGTAGGTGATATTATCGATAGTCTGGAATTTGAGAGAGAGGATGGACTGGAAATGTAAGTTATGTTAAAACCTGAAACTGGTAAAATCATAAGGGAGTAAATGTAGGTAGAGAAGAAATGGGGATTGAGGGCTGTGCCCTGGAGCAACCCAAAATCAAGAGATCAGGTTGAAGAGGAACCACAGAAGGAGACTGTGGAAGCAGGAAAAAAACCCAAGAATGTAGTATCCTGGAAACAAAGTGAGAAAAGTGTACCATGGAAGAGAGAGTCATCACCTGTGTCAAATGCTATTGCCGGGATGAGCAAGAGAAAACCAACTGCTAGATTTGTACGTGGAAGTCACTGGTGACCTTGCCAAAGTAGTTCTTTTGGAATGGTAGTGGGTAAAAGTCTGGCTGGAGATAGCAGGCACAGACAACACTTTCGAATGTTTTCTATAAAGAGGAGCAAAGAAATTGAGCAGGGTGGATAGAGAATGCAGAGTCAAGAGAATTTTTTAAGATGGGAGAAATATGTCGGTGGGACTGTAAATCAGTACGACCTCTATGAAAAACAGTCTGGAGATTTCTGAAAGAACTAAAAAGACCTACCATTTGATCCAGCAATCCTACTGCTGGGTACGTACCCCAAGGAAAAGAAGTCATTATATCAAAAAGACACCTACACCTGAATGTTTATCGCAGCACAATTCACAAATGCAAAGCTACAGAATCGAACTAAGTGCCATCAACTAATGAGGGAGTGGATAAAGAAAACGTGTGTGTGTGTGTGTGTGTGTGTGTGTGTGTGTGTGTGTGTAAGGGTCTTATAGGCCCTTTTCATTTATCATTAGGATTATTGCAATCGCCTTCTAAACCAGTTGTTGTTGTTGTTGTTTGTCTCTAAAATGTCCATCCTTCTCCCTGGGTCCATCTTCCACACTGCAGCCAGATGCTCTTTCTAAGCCTAACTGATTATGTCTTTCTCCTGCTTAAAATACTTCCACTTCTATAGCTATCAGGATAAAGTCCAAACTCTAAGCTTAGGACACACAACCTTTTCGTTACTGATGCCTACTTAGCACTCTGGTGTCATCTTTTACCACTCTCCCACAAGTACTCTGCCCTTGGCCACAGGAATTGTGTACGTATGTATCAAGTACCAACTCTGCTCTAATGGTTGATCTACTGTTCCACTTCCCACCTAGACTGTAGGCTCCTTCAAGAGAGGGATTTTGCTTTATTTGACTTGAATCCCGAGCATGCCCCTCAGAGAATGCTGGCTGAATGCATAAATATATACATGTCACAGAAGGAATCAGAGCATCTCTAAGAAAAATAGATATTAATGCACACAGTTTTGTAAGCCATATTATAAGAGCATTGTGTTGAAAAATAAATTACACAAATATATGTCATTCATTCATGCACTCATTCTATGAGCATTTAACTATGCATATCACACACCACTCAGCAGACCTAGCTGCTGAGGGGGAGCAGGTGAATAAAGAAATGATTACCGTCAACTTCCTACTTCTATAACTAGGCCTGAAAAAAAACATTTTTAAAACATGTGATACCAAAATACACACTCAATATACATCAATATACATCTAGTATTGAGATGAGAATTAGAATACAATGTAAAATGTGTAATTTTCTCTACATTTCTCATTACACTAACAGCACTGACTTGTGTTTCGGTGCATTTTTTCCGGCCTCAGTCTACCTTACCCATTTAGCTTAGAAAAAGACAACTCCTTATTACAATAACAAGAACTTATACTCAAAAATATTATGCAGTTCCCTGCAACACTAACTTTAAAAATGTGTCACAGAGACTCGGGATTTGGTTTTATGCATTTAAAACTCATCACTATATGCGCACTGTTTGGATGGCAGGGCAAAAAAAAAAAAATGTCTATTTGAGGTTCCATGTTTAAGGATGGTAAAGTACCAAATTTGTTTGATTTACATCATATTAGTGTCAGTCAACAAAAAATATGGAACTCATTTGATAACTCTGTCTAAATTGGAGAGATTTTATATTATATTTGTATTATAATTGTATTTATATACATTGTAACATATGTATTATAAAATCATATATTTATATATACATGTCTATAATGACAGTTGTATGCAAAAAAATATGTAGCATTACTTTATGGGTGATAGTGGATTACCAAGAATAATTCTGACTATATAAGACTTTCACTTTATGTGCTAACTTCAGAATTAACTCTCCCAGAAGATGTAACTATATCATGTAACAGTATTATTAAGAATCACTTTTAAGCTTTTAAGTATTAGCTTAGTTTCTAAAGCATGCCTAAAATAATTAGTTGTGACCTGGACATCTTATCCCTATAAAAAGGATTAGATTATTCATATCTGAATTTCCAAATTTGTCTTAGCAACAGCCTTTAATAAAAAATCTTTTATGTTTTAGCATTCATAAAAGCAATTGGTTCTTTTGGAATATGTCACTGTATCTCTAAATAATATGAATATATTGTATTTCTTGATTTTTTTTAATTGTAGTCATTACATACAGATTTTATCCCTGGGCGGGGAAGAGGGGGGGCAAGCAATTGGCCCGGCTTTCTGGAATTAGAAAAAAGTATTAGTTATAATTTGATTTTCTGTGAAATTATTTCTTACTGTTAGATATTTTGTGTCAGAGTTCAACCCCTAATAATTTATGATTGTTTTAATAGTTGATAATTCAGGTTTTAAAATAAGGTGCTATACATCTTGGTCTCAAGGATGCCAACAGAAACTCAGCTAAGAGCAAGACATGGAGTTCAGCACCAGAATTAAGGGTAGGTCACAAGAGAAAGGTCACTTGCATGGCTAGTCACTAAATATATGTTCCCTTTGGGCCTGGCATAACTCCTCAGTCCCTGAATTTACAATCTGTGATATGATGCCATGATTAGAAGAAAAAGGAATGGAAATGTGCGCATGCGAACAAATAGGGTCAGTTCTCCCTGTCCTTATGACTAGAAGGGAAATTTCTGTAGTAGAAGCCAGTGGGTCCATTTTTAAATTACAATTAGCACCAATAGGTAATTAATAACTACTACTTAAACGAACTATTAACTTATCAATTGAATTAATTTTTCTCTTTTTCTCTTCACATTTCAGTGAAGAAAAAACATGCAGCAGCCCCAATCCAATTCCTCAGTTAAATATTTGAGGTTGAATATCACCTGGTACTTCAGTTACTCTCTATCCTTAAGTGTTCACCATTTCAATCAGTTTCAGTTCTTCCAAACCAAGCACTTACTATTTAATCAAGACTAACACTGAACTCTTCCTCCAAGAAGTATTTTTAGGTTAGCGCCAACCCACTCTACTTAATCCTTTACTTTCATTTCAAATGAATATCCAAGCTATTTAATTGTTATATAGAAATTTAACTTAATAGAATAAGCAAACCATTAGCACAGAATAAATTCAATGCCTCTATTTATAAACCTAATCATTATAATAATATTGAGTATGAACATCATTTTCATAAAAGAAGACCATTTATCCCTATTTAGTAATTGCCCTTTAATTATCACCTGGGGAGAACAGGAAGACTTGAGTAACATAAAGATTGGTCAAATATAGAAACAAGTTATCACCACTAATTTCCAAAATGAAGATACATATTTATTTTATGCACACATATTTAACCTTTATTAAACAGTCAAAAATAAGTAACTATAGAGTGTAAGTTTTGAACATGTGAGAATAGCCACAACGTACAAGGAGAACCAGACCACAGTAAATTCTTTTGCACACTGAATAGCACTCCTTGCCACCAATTTGCCATTAGAACATGACTACTAATTTTTTGTGAAAGAATACTTAACCAGAGTGAAGATGATGGATTGCTCAATTTAAGAAAGAATATATGAATTGTACAATTTGCTTTCCTGGTCTCCCAATGCTTACAGGCCTGCCTTTAACCAACAGAACAGAATATGAATGGTCTGTTTCCTCAGGGGATTACAGTATTCAGTAATCACACAGCAAAAGTAGGGCCAGGTGCAGTGGCTCACGCCTGTAATCCTAGCACTCTGGGAGGCCGAGGCGGGTGGATTGTTCTGAGCTCAGGAGTTCGAGACCAGCCTGAGCAAGAGCGAGACCCCGTCTCTACCAAAAAGAAAAATAGAAAGAAATTAATTGGACAGCTAAAAATATATATAGAAAAAATTAGCTGGGCATGGTGGTGCATGCCTGTAGTCCCAGCTACTCGGGAGGCTGAGACAGTAGGATTGCTTGAGCTCAGGAGTTTGAGGTTGCTGTGAGCTAGGCTGACGCCATGGCACTTGCCCCAGGCAAGAGAGTGAGACTCTGTCTCAAAAAAAAAAAAAAAAAAAGGTAAATCAAAAGGAACTATTTTTAGAGACTCTGACTGTCATCCACTCCTCCAGTATTCCGTGTTGTGTCTTTGCATCAAGGTGGATTACCAAAAGGCTATAATGTCGGACCACATCAGCTTAGCCCTTTAAAAATTAGCTTCACTGATTTGTTGTTCCTTAATGTTATGCCAAATGAATTTTTTAAAAAGACTTTTAATTCAGGAAAAAAACTGGATCATATTAGCCTTTCTCTTCCTTAAGAGTTATACTTTATTACTGTGAAACACTTCACACAATTACACTGATTCTCAAACAGCACTGCAATCAACTGGCATTTTGTTGTTTTTATTCCCTCAACGTTTTTCACTCCTTTTATTATGTCTTCATTTGTGTGGTCTCAAATTCTTTCGAGAAAGGCATGGCATAGTTATTTCTAAATAAAGATAACTGTTTTACTAATAAATACTTTAGGATTTTCCACAGAACTACTGCCAATATATTTTACTTTGAGTTAAAAGTTTAAAAAGTTATATCTGGACAGAACATGGAAGAAAATGGAAAATTTTATTAAATAGCATTTTAAAAATCACCACTACATGTAAATTATTTAACCATCCTTGATCACAGCATAGTAGCAATAACATGTAATCATCAAGTACTACATACTCATTCTATGCTTACGCACACGCACAGTGGACATCTACATATATCTAAACTGCAACTGGACCTTCCAAGGATAATCTCATGAAATTCCTAATTTTGTAAACTGGTTCTCTTTGTAAGTAACTATATACTTTCAAAGCTACAGTGTTTTTTAAACCAGATGTCATAATGACAAAATCCATTTCAACATTTTTTAATCAGTGGAGAAGCAATTCTTTCAAATAATACATTATCTAAGAAAGTTACTGTGATTCCATATTATCTATGAATAATATATAGCCCATACTCAAATTTCTCCAATTGTACCCAAAATTTATAGCTTTAAAATGTATACATAACTTCAGAACATAATCAAGGTGCATACAATGGATATGATCACCATCTCTCTTTAGTCTTCTCTAATTTTGTATGGTTCTGCTACTGTTTTTGTCTATCATGACAGTGACATTATTTATAAACCTAGGGCAGATGCCGTATAGAATGTACACATTCTGGGTTTGTCTGACTCATATTCTATAATTAGATTATAAATATTTTCAGCAGAAATACTATACAGGTGATATTTTATGTCCTACTATATCACTTCAGGAGGCACATGTCAGTTTGTCCCATTACAGGTAATACTAAATTTGATCACTTGGTTAAGGGTGTAACTGCCAGATCTCTCCATTATAAAGGTGTATTTTTCTCTTTGCAATAAAGAAATAATTGGTAGGGTGATACCATGACACCATGATAATATCCTGTTTACCTACAGCCTTTCATGCAATGGTTGTAACATCCAATGATGATCCTTGCCTGAGTCAATTATAATTGCAAACTAGTGATTTTATAATTTTACCATTCTTTGTATATTTTAACTGCCACTCTTCTGTAAAGAACAACTGTACACTTCTCCCTTTTATCTTTTTGTACTGGGGTGCATTTTTTGTTTTAAAGTATCATTATGCACTTCTTAATTCTCTTTTATCCAATGTGTTATTATCTGCTACTATTATTATTTTTGATGTTCAAATTGTCCCAGATTTTGCCTGTGGGAACCCTTCAAGTGGGCTCCCGTGTCTTTTTGATGTGTTCCTGTAAGTTCTTGAGCATTTTCTTGCTTTCTGACACAACAAGATGTTCCAGGACCTCTCTGCTCTACATTTTGAAATCAGGAATTTCTCTAAGAAGCACTAGCTCTTTTTAGTAGGAAATAGTGTTTGGAAAACAAAATCTACGCAATGGGTATACTCATTCTTAGTGGTGCACTATTGCTGCTAAGCTCATGGACCGAGATAGAAAAAATCATTTTTCAAAACCTATGAATTTACATTAACACCTCCAATTCAAAATTAATACCAAAGTGTACTTCCCAATTTTGCCCCATTCTTTATTTGTATTTCCTAAGATCCCTGGTTCCCCCCAATCCAATATAATTCCTCATTTGCTCTATCCTACATTATAAACAAAATGATTTTAGGATTACTATACAAGTACTGCTACCAACAACAAATCTACTTAAGTACAGTTAAAGATACTTTTGCATTTTTTTGTCCCCAGAATACGTCCTTCTAAGTCTGTATGGTCAGACTAATATGTTTAAAAGCTACTCAGGCCAAAGAGTACATGAAAAAAAGCTCAACATCACTAATCATCAGGGAAATGCAAATCAAAATCACAAGGAAGTATCATTTCACCCTAGTTAGAATGGCTATTATCAAAAGACAAAAAAAATAACAAATGCTGGCAAGGATGCAGAGAAAAGGAAACTCTTATACACTGTTGGTGGGAATGCAAATTAGTACAGCCATTATGGAAAATAGTATCTAAAAATAGAACTACCATATGATCTAGCAATCCCACTACTGGGGATATAGCAAAAGGAAATCAGTATGTTGAAGAGATGTCTGCACTCCCACATTTACTGCAGCATTATTGACAATAGTCAAGATATAGAATCAACCTAAGTGTCCATCAACAGATAAATGGATAAAGAAAATGTAGGACATATACACAGTAGAATACCATTCAGCCATTAAAAAAGAATGAAATCCTGTCATTTGTGGCAACATGGATGAGTCTGGAAGACATTATGTTAAGTGAAATAAGCCAGGCACAGAAAGATGAATATTGCATGTTCTCATTCATATGTGGAAGCTAAAAAAAAATTGATCTCATAGAAGTAGAGAGTAGAACAGTAGTAACTAGAGGTTACGAAGGGTAGTGGGGAGGGGAGCACAGAGAAAGGTTGGTTAACAGATACAAAATTATCCTAGATATAAGAAATAATTTGTAGTGTTCTATAACACTATGGGGTTACTAAAGTTAACAATAATTTATTGTGTATTTTCAAAAAGCTAGAAGACAGGATTTTGAATGTTCCCAACACAAAGAAATGATAAATGTTTGAGGTAATGGATATGCTAATTACTCTGATTTGATCATTACATTGTATCCATGTATCAAAATATCACTGCTCTGTACCCTATAAATATGTATAATTATTATGTGTCAATTTTTTTAAAGCTACTTAATTTTTTGGTGATTACACTATGAATGTGTCAGGTTCATTTGTTTCTATTTGTATTCAATTTTAGAGTTTGCTTTTATATCATTTCTTAATTTTGTTGTTTCAATATGTGAAAAATTTAAATAGTTCAAAAATCACAACTATATAAAAACATTCTCAGAGAAGTCTCACTTCCATCCGTCTCCCCTCCACAGTGCTCCTCACCCACTCCTTATGCTAATTATCTTTCTGGTCTCTGGTTTAATCCTTCCTACATTTCTCTTTTGCAAAAATAAACTATTTAAAAAATTTTTTCCATTCCTATGAAAAAGGGATCTACTTACTACTTGTATATACATTTTATATCTGGAAATCTTTCCATATCAGCTCATAGAAATCTTATTCTTTTTAGTATTATATTCTATTCGATCAGTCTCCTATGGACAGACATTTAGGTTTTTTCCAATATTCTGCTATTACTAAGTTATTCCATATTTGTGCAGATAATTCATCAGAGTAAATCCCTAGAATTTGAATTGGTAAGTCAAAGGATAGAAGCAAGTAAAGCTTTGTTAGATATTACAAAATTCTCATCGAGTTATACTATTTTACATTCCCATCAGCAATGTATAAGAGTGCCTGTTTCCTCACAGGCTTGCCAACTAAGTATATTCTAAGTCTTTGAACATTTGCCAATCTGCAAAGTGATAATGGTCTCTGTATTTTCATTGGCATTTTCCCTATTCTCAATGAATTTCAACATCTTTACACATATTGTCATGTCATCATCTTTTTTTTGGTGAACTATACATGTCTTTTGTTCATTTTCTAAAATCATGATTTAAATCTTTCTTTCAATGGAAAAAATAATTCAATAATCCTACAATGATGCCTTCAAACTTTGTTTTAAAAAATAAAGAAAACACAAAAAAATGAAAACACAACATATTACCCAAAAAGAAAAACAACATATGAATGAACCAAAAAACTATACTGTAATATTCTAAACTGTGTTCTAAACACTCCATTAAAAAGTGGCAGTTACAACAAGTGAAAGAATGTTAAGAAAAACGCATTCAAGTGGCAATTTTATGATGCCAGTTAGTGTAAATGGTTAATGCCACAAATAATAACTGAGCCACTGAGGAAGGTCAAAGTCTGGGAAACAGAAGTTTGAGAGGCATTTTGTTGTAACAGTTTCACTGCACCCACCTCGCAAGTACAGGTAATCCTTCGAGGATGAGGGGCTTCCTGCTGCAGCTGATATACTGTGAGAGGTAGAAACAAAAGGTGTCAGTTTCCCTTATTATATTAGGAATAATAAACTGGCTGCTGTTCATGTTCATGACAAAACTGGTATAATCTTATTTGTTATTAAATTTTGTTATTAAATTTTGTTACGAACAAAACAAAGACAGTAAACTAAATTTAGTGAAAGCCCAGGAGCAAGCACAAACAGAAATCATAGTCCACACAAGTATCTTTTTACCTTATAACAAGTCAACGCTGGACATGTCGCTTTGTTCTCCATAATCTGGTCATTTATTTTCCCCATATTGCTGATGTAAACCAATAATGCTTATATATATTTTATTTTTCAAACAGGGTTGTCTGGGTTAAAGTACAGTGGCCTGATCACAGCTCACTGCAACTTCAAACTCGTGGGCTCAAGTGATCCTTCTGCCTCTAACTCCGAAGCAGCTGGGACTATTGGTGTATGCCATTATGCCCAGCTAAGTTTTGTATTTTTAGTGCAGATGGGGTCTCGCTATGTTGCTCAGGTTGGTCTCGAACTCCTGGCTTCAAGCAATCCTCCCACCTTGGCCTCTGAAAGTGTTAGGATTACAAGTGTGAGCCACTGCACCCAGGCTATATATATATTTTAAAGCACATTATTAGGTGTCAAGCTTGATACTAAAACCAGTATTTACAGGCTAGAAGTAACAGATACACTGCTTTTCTCCTCTATTTATATTGCAGACATCTATCTTCAAAGATAACCTTCCCCTAAAAACGAAATTTCTGACCAAAGTTACCACCACTTATTCAACTAGCACAAATGCAGCAAAAAAGGAATTCAGACACTGAAATAACTTACCAAAAAAGTGAATAATTTTTAAGGCATCTGAAAAATCGGTCAGTGAAAATGATACTGATACCATGACCTCCTTCTAGTCTCACTTCAGGCTTTTTGATTTAAAATGAAAATAAATAAATAAATAGGATTGTGGCTGTTAGAGAGAGTGTGTTTATGTGTGTCTACATTTATCTCCTAAAGAGGTTTTTTTCTATTTCTACATATATAATCACATATAACTGAATTTAAGTTAGTACTGTAGTTAACTTGGACATTTTGTCAACATAACATCAACCTATCCAGGCATCTGGGACTGTCAGATAATGAATGATTCAGATTTCAACTGGTTATCATTATACAGACTCTCCCTCTGACCATATTTATTCGTATATATCATAGGAACATATATACTATCAGACTACATACACACACATAATTTAGGCTGTATATATTATGTATATACATATACTATACACACACACACACACGCTGAGAACACACACATCACTATTCTGTATTTCTATGCAAAGGGGCTATAGCATCGTGATTAAGAATATGACCTCTTGAACCAAATCACCTGGGGTTTGAATACTGGGGCTCTGTCACCAACACTGCATTCTGTGCCTTAGTTTTCCGTATTTGTAAAACAGGGTAGTAACAGTTTCTACTTCATAGAATACTGTAAAGATTAAATAATTTACTATACATAAAAGACTTGGTCATTGGCACATAATGCTCAATAAAGATTACCTACTATTATATGTAGGTGATTGATATTAATATATAAAAATTTTTCATGATAATATTTGATTACCAGAATGCACCCTGAGTTCATCACTAAGATATAACATCTGGATAATGCTATAATTTAAAAGCGACCGAGAAGATACAGCTTTAATGTTTAAAAATCAAAAAGCAAGGCACTTCCTCAGTAATGTTTGAAATTCTACTCATAGGAATGTGTCCCTTTACCTTTTTCTCCTAGTTGCAAAAATCCCTAAGAGAGGTAATACGTAAATACATTAAAATAGTTTTAGGCTGGGCACGGTGGCCCATGCCTGTAATCCCAGCACTTTGGAAGGCCAAGGCAGGAGGATCACCTGAGCCTAAGAGTTCCAGACCAGCCTGGGCAACACAGAGACCTTATCTGTATAAAAAATAAAAACAATTAGCCAGGTGTGGTGGTGTGTGCCTGGGGTCCTAACTATTCAGAAAGCTGAGGCAGGAAGATCACTTGAGCCCGCCAGTTTGAGGTTACAGTTTGCTATGATCATGCCACTGCACTCCAGCCCGGGTGACAGTATAAAACCCTGTCTCTGGGGGAAAAAAAAGTAATTTTAGATACTCATATTTCATTGTAAGAGTTAGCTTATCAAAAATATTCCTGTGGGGCTGGGCATGGTGGCTCACACCTGTAATCCCAGCACTCTGGGAGGCCAACGTGGGACGACTGCTTGAGCTCAGGAGTTGAAAACCAGGCTGAGCAAGAGCGAGACCTCATCTCTACTAAAAATAGAAAAATTAGCCAGGCATCTTGGCACACGCCTGTAGTCCCAGCTACTGGGGATGCTGAGGCAGGAGGATCACTTGAGCCCAGGAGTTTGAGGTTGCAGCGAGCTGTAATGACACTCATAGCTGTGAGCTCTAACCTGGGCAAGAGTGATAGACTCTGTCTCAAAAAAAAAAAAAAAGTTCCTGTGAATATAGTTTTATAGGTTAAAGAGATGATGTGAAGGGAGTTAATTCTGAGACAGAGAAGGTAAGAGCGCTGAAATCAAATTTGTCTGGCCCTGATAGTGGGCACACGTGTGTATCACCCAAAGATACCTGTAAACTGCCATCCTCCTTAAAAGCAGCCAAAACATGATTTTAAGAAGGATTCTTCAGGCCTATTCCTCCATATTGGTAACTATAACTATAAGGTGAAAATTCAGTTCACATTTCTACTTTGATCAGTAATTCTCAAAAGATTAGTTGTTTTCCTTTGTTAAGAAATGTTCTGGAAAGTACTGTCACCTTGAAAACACAATTTTGAGAACTGAATGATAGTCAAGAACATCATTAAAAGTTAGTAGAGGAATGAAAATGTTGATTTTGATTCAAAGCACAAATACTGTAGTATCTGGTTATCAGTAAGCATTTACCTATTTAGTAAGCAACCATTAAGATAAGCCAGTATGAACAAAGGGTGAAAATATCATCATGTGAAAATGGATTCAGTTTCACCTTTTGTTTTCATCAGAGTTTCAGATGGTACAGTGTTTTTTCTTTAACATTAAATCACATAAGGATATTTACTTTTCAATTTTTTTCAGTCCCTCTAATAGCCTCAAAGGGTATAGTTCTGTTTCATAAAGAGGAGATTTTAGACAAATACCTCCTGATTGGCTACCAATGGTTAGTCTATCTTTAAGACTTATTTTGAATAAATAATACATAAAGGGGCGGAGTCTCTGGATATTTTGTAACCAATATAACAAATTTGGATTCATGGAGCACCTATCAAAATAACCATTAATAAATTATACATAGTGACCGGGCACAGTTGACTCATGCCTGTAATCCCAGCACTTTCAGAGGTCCAGGTGGGAGAATCACTTGAGGCCAGGAGTTTGAGACCAGCCTGGCCAATATAGAGAGACCCCATTTCTACAAAAAACTTGTTTAAAAATTAGCCAGGCATGGCGGCACACACCTATAGTCCTAGCTACTAAGGAGGCTGAAGTGAGAGGACTGCTTGAGCCTGGGAGGTTGAAGTTACAGTGAGTTACATAAGCGCCACTGCACGCCAACCTGGGTAACAAAGCGAGATCCCATCTCGAAAAAAAAAATTAAAAAATTATACAAGGTCTGTCCAGAAAGTATCCAGCCATGTAATATGAAAAAGAGACATTTATTGAAGAAGATACAAGATACAAGAAACACTGTACATAGGACAATAATGCTTCAGTCCCCTTCAAAGCAGACACCTTGGGACCTCACACAGTTCTCTCAGTGTTTCTTAATCTAACCTATACGCATTCAACATTCTCAGGTGTTCTGCTTACTGCAGGCCTTCCAGAACATGGGTCACTGCCAACAGATTCTCAACCATCTTTGAAGTGTCTGTGCCACACTTTTATTTGCGCTGCACTCATTGCATCATCCCCAAAAGCCTTTGGAATCATCCAAATGCTCAAGCTTAACACAAAATTTGATGTAGATTTGTTGCTCTACTCGCTCAATCATCTTGAATGCGACGGCCTCATAGCACACATGCTCACTCAACGGTGTCTAGCACCCCACTGACTAGTACAGTGAAGTTGTTCGTTGCTCACGTACACACATTCCAATCCACTATCATTGGCTGCCAGGTCACATGGGTGTTGCACAAACCATTCTCGTTATATTAACAATGGCTGGACACACTTTCTGGACAGACCTCGTATACAGTAATAAGACCTAATTAATTCAGGTCCTTCTTTCTCTGTTTGAAATTTTTGATAATCTGAATTGGAACTCAGCTGAATTTAAATGGGCATGATCATTCAATGATTCACCAAAAATTAACAGCTAAATTCAAGATGTGAAGATATATGATTAAAGTACTTAACATATTTTCAATCACCTTAGGAAGTGTCAATGGTTTATATACTCATTAATGAAATTCTCAGTCCCTAGAGACAATACATTGTTAATCAAGTTCAGAAATCACAAATTAGTATCTTGAAGCCCAAACTGACTCACATGTGTTTTGTTTGCTGTCTTTTAAATTTGACTGTATTTTAACATTTAAAAATTAAGAGATTAAATTTTAACAAAAGCAAAAGAGAATTCCAGTTTCTCTTGAAAACTCAGAAGATCTGACAACACCAGACACAGAATCTTACATGACAACAATAAAAGGGGACTAATTCTGAGCTCCTCTCCACAGACAGGTATTCACGACCTACTTTCTCACAGGCCCTACCTCGCTTGCTTGCCTCATTTATTACATGTAAGGCTCCTCGTTTAATTCAAACAATACATATCAAATGCAAGAAAATTGTGTTTGTCTTAAAAGAGTCCACAACCTGGACTTTTGGCTAATTCTAGTTCCCTACCAGTTTTTGTATTTGTAAGGTGTCAGAATTATGTTTTTACAAGATCAATTGAAACAGAAGTGGAAAGCAAACCAGAGGCATGGATAAAACAGATTTCTTACAGAATCAAACTGTGAAAAGCTGTTCAGACTCCACCATGACATGTTTTTTGACAGGGAAAAAAACCCTAATATGTAACAGCTTTTGACATTAAATTGTCCCCTTTAAGTTTTATATTAATAGATCTAATACAGAATAAAAATAAACAATTAGGACTTCTTGAATAGTTTCATTCTGCGTGTACCTACTTACATAGACTGACATAACTGGTTATTTTTAAAATCTCAATCCATTTTGATTTTATTACCATTTTTAAATTTTTTTAATAATTAAATTTACGTTGTATCACAGAGAAGATGATGATGCATTATAGTTTGTTAGTCCCAAAGACTGTCAGTAGAATTTACTCTCAATTACTAACTTTAAACCAGATATATACACATATTTTTAATATAATATATATGTAGGTCTGGCCTAAGACTTAAAAATTCATCATGGCTCAAGTATTAATATGAAGGGTACTGGACAAAGCCTATACCTCAGTTATTTAAAATTCCAGTCTTCATTGATGAAATAAAGGTATAGCAGGCTTGTCAGTCTTTAAAATTTTTCTTATGAAAAAAAGACTACTGAACGGATGAATTCCTCAAGGTACTATTAATAAATATCTTACTGGAGATTATTTATAGCTAGCTGTAAAAACTGTAAAATTGAGAGTGGCAAAGACAAAACAAAAAGATTCAACCTAATCACAATTTTTTCTAAGTCAGAATTTTGACAAACACATTTAACAGTCTATATGATCAGACTGGGCACAGTAGCTCACACTTGTAATTCTAGCACTCTGGGAAGTGAGGCGAGAGGATCGCTTGAGCTCAGGAGTTCAAGACCAGCCTGAAAAAGAGCAAGACCCTGTCTCTACTAAAAATAGAAACAAAATTAGCTGGGTGTCATGGTGCATCCCTTAAGCCCTAGCTACTTGAGAGGCTGAGGCAGGAGGATCGCCTGAGCACAGGAGTTTGAGGTAGCAGTGAGGAGCTATGAAGAAGCCACCGCACTATACCTGGGGTGACAGAGCAAGACTCTGTCTCAAAAAATACCCAAAACAAACAAAATCTATATGATCCTAATAACAATGCATGATTAGAATACAATTTTTGTTTTCTCATTGGTTAAAATTTGTACATAGTCAAATGTTAGAAGATCAATATGATAATTTTATAAGAAAATTTCATATGACCAAAACAGAAAAAGGACCTTTCCACTTGGCTTTAACACAGTTTAATTATAAAATTTCCTTGAATCACAAGCTTTTTCATTTGATGGTGAGAAGATATAAAATCTATTCTAATAGTTTCCTCCATGTTTCTATAATACTATTAACATGACGGTAGGAAGTACAGACATTGAAATCATTACGAGAAACTATAAAATTCAGTAAGAGAAGTAAAACAACAAAAAAGAAATATGCCATTTTTTAAGACAAAGGGTAGCTTCTGCAAGACATATGAAGGTAACAAAAACTAACAACTTACTAATCAGTATTCTTCAGAGGGAAAAAAATTGCCACAAACCCAGTAACAGTCTGAGGCTTCATAAACGTTCTTACATCAAAAATGTGCAGGGCACAAGTCAGATCAAAGGGAACAAAGATAAACTGAAAACCAGAAAATGCAGAGAAGAATTTTAAATAGGCTTCCAGCCAATGAGATTATGAGACAAAATCTTTAAAAGGTAAAGAACATTTGTAATTTTTACACACTTTTAGAACTATACTCCCGAGGCAGAAAAAAAGGGTACCAGTGGGGTGGGTGGTGGGAAGCATCTATGGCAATATTTTTAGACTGTTCATATTTTACTATTATATTAATAATTAGCCCAAAATAGCAACCTACTAAAACAAAACTATCTGTTGTTCTGGAAACATAAAACCAAAGAGAATTTGAACTGCTGCTCCTTCAGTCAGCAAATTTCAGCAACTTATGAACATCAAAATTGAGAATAATTCTCAACATTTAAAAGATGTTAATAATCTACACTTACAGTACAGGTTTCTTAGGTTGCTTATTCGACTCTATAGACAACAAACAAAAACTTACAGTACTGTTTCTGTAATAGTGCACTCACATATTTTTAAAAACTACTTCAATTATATTAACCCTCTTTCTACTCTTAAAAAAATCTGAAAAATTCTTTATTTGATGAAATAATATTCTCTAGGAAACAAGGAAGGGAAAATAAAGAACTAAACACTTAGACTTTGTTGGAGAAATATTCTAATTTAAAATTTAAAGAGCAATGCAGAAATCAAATAGCCTTTTATATTTTGAGAAAATTATTTTAAAAGATTTAAAATTATTTTTTGTCTCTTTTTACTCATTCCATTAAGAGAGCCTCCTGACTTATCATCATTTATATATTCCCTTTTTCACATAAGGAGTCAGGATCTGAGAATAATTAGATTGCTTGAATTCTGAGCGTCGCCTTACATTAGTTTTATCAGCCATTCTTAGCGAGTGGTCTCAAGTTCCACTACACGGAATTCGCGCAAGCTCAGAGGGATGAGAGGCACCTAGACATGCAAAACACATACTGTACAGTCTCCAACCCCAATTACATCTTCTATGCTCCCCACAAACTTTGTTGTAAATCAGTGTTTCAATGATAAGTACAAAATGGAATGAATCTTTATATCTAATGATCCCAATATTTTTGGATTACTTATAAAGCACTATAACCCACAAAATTAAATTTATTTGTGTACTTACGGTAAGATTTCCAAACAGGAGGTCTATATTCATCTGTATCTGAAAGAATAAATATCAAATTAATATTACCGAACATGTATATTTTAAAAAAGATATTTTAATCATTAATTCATTTAATATATATTTGTTGAGACCTATTTGTCCTAGACATTGTGTTAGACACTAAAAGACATTCTAAAATTTTTTTTCTTTTTTAGTCTTGGTCCTTACTTTCTTGGAGTAGAGTTTTACAAAGATGTTCAAAGAAAGTTACTGTATTTATTCAACTGCTTATCACATAAGAACAAAGTTAATTTTACTGCTGGCACTTTTCTTATAGTAACTAAGGTAACAACAATCAATGAAGTCTTTGTTTCTTTGGGCTTAATGATTATTAATATTTCACTGAAAATCCCTAAAATCATTGGAATTTTTCCTTTTCAGTCAAATTGACCAGATAGCAATTTTAATCCCCGGAAATGTTGAGTATTTCTATATTTTTCCCCATTACATTTGGGGGGGTTCCAGTGTAAATGGTTTTATTAACATGAAGAGAGAAGAGCAGCAAGGTACAGATCTTAGTCCTCATACATCCTGGACAATCAAAACCAGGAAATGAGAAGTACTTCAGTGGAAGAGAGGGAACCACAAAGAACATGAGGTGAACACCTGCTCTCCAAATCCATTTCCCCTCACTTGGCTTGAGTACAGATATAGGAGACGCAGGAAAGAGACAATGCGAAGAGATGGAAACACAAACGCATGAGGGAGATGGAGTAATTAGAGACAGGGGAAGAGGCCAGTGTGGTCTGGCTTCTCATCAGCAAAGCACAGCTGAGGAATAATCTTCACGGCCAAATGCTCTGCCTGCAAGACTATGTAGCCAAAACAGCAGACACATTTTTTTTTTTTTTGGCATAGAAAGGTGTGGCCAGCCACATCACCTGGCTCTGCTAGCATCCAACATGAACCCATCAGGCCATCTGATCCTAAAAATCTTGGTCTCAGAGGAGGCAAGAAAATCCCTGGAAAGTTTATTGAGAAGACTGAAGTAAAATGGTCATAGACTCAAAACATTCAGCCCCCAATTCCCAACCTTTAAATGCAATCTCACACTTCATTTACGATGTGTTATCATAAACCACACAAATACTTTGAGTCTGAGAGCTACAGCAAGACTATCAATAATGGGCATAAAGACATAAAAGGGAAATTTTAAGTCATGTGGAAATTGCTTGGCACCCAGAAGTGTTCAAATATGTTTGCTTAAAGAACAAATAAAAGATTACACAAATAAATGAATAATGAATGCAATAAGGCACCAAGTACAGTGGATTCTCCTTATTCACAGTAGTTTTAGTCTATGAAGTCACCTCAAACACTGTATTTAGGAGCAAATCCTGAACCATTGCTCCTAGGATTAGGTTCCCGTGTGGCTCTGGTCACATTTTCATCAACCAATAAATACATAACCTTGTTTTAAGTGTTTCTCTTTAAAGACATCTTATTTAGTATATACTGTGGATTCATTAACATTGAACTCCTGGCAATAGCACTATAACTCATGCCTGCACGAAGCTTATCTAACATATATAAATTTTCTCAAGATACATCACAGCCTTTCTGTGCTTAGGAACAACGTCTAGACAGCACTTTAGTACTACGCTTTGGGGCCATTTTAAATGGAAAAATTGCTAACCAAAAACACCTCACAAAAATGCAAAAAAATGTGGCACTAAATAGACCATGAAAAGGATACTTGTTTATAGTATGAGAGCTGAAACAAGAAGGCAGAGCATTGACTTGTTTGACCACAGCTGGGAACACGCACGTCATATGACTCAAATTTTTTACTGTTCTGTGAATATTCGCAAATGACAGCAAAAGTGCCACAAGTATTTATTTTAGGGTTACAAATAAATATAAGTGGGCAAATTTGCAAGTACAGAATCCATGACTAATGAAGACTATAAATAATAAGCAATTATTTAGGAAAACTGCTTACTCAGGTGAACCTGCCTAGCAATGATAAAAAGTTAGGATGAAACATGACCTTAATGCAGTGATATATAGATACATACATATTTCCTCTGCTGGGGGTGTATGTGCGTTTTGGGGGTTAATTATATTGAAGTTTGTCTTAATATGTAAATCATAATTAATTCAATTGTATTTTTTTCAATACTAGAAAAATTTTGCCTGTAAACATTTAAGTCATTTTATGATTTCACTGATGATAAATGAATGCTGTTATACTGTCATTCAATCCCAAGGAGTATGACATATAGTAAGTTTGGGTTTATAACAGAAGAGTGTAAATTTGCTCTTTTGATGCTCGCCCATATGCCACACGTGTCAGCCTCCTTTTCTGGCTCTGAACTGTAAGCTGCAGTGACCAGGTGCCTCCTCATCTACTATGTGGGGCTAGGAAAAGAGCACTCAACGAGACCAGGACCCTGGGTAGTAAAGAATTGAATCTTGTCTTAGAAGAAGTCTGGCCTTTGCCCTCAACTACTAGGAGATAATCTTGGTCTCGGCTAGTCAGAGAGTAACAACGTGATTTAGAATGGGGCTTTGGATCATGTGGTATCAGTCAATCAACTACATCTATGTAATAAAGCCCCAGTAAAAGCTCTGAACACCAAGGCTTGGGAGAGCTTCTCTGGTTGGAAATAACTCCATGCATATATATCGTCACACATAAATGCATGAAGAGTATGGGTCCCAACTCCAAAGAGAGAGGGCAAAGGAACGAGGACAATGGAAGCTCTGTGTTCTGTATTTCCCCTGGTCTCTGCCCTATGTGCTTCGGCCCTTGGCTGATTTTCATCTGTATCCTTTCCCTGTAATAAACCATGACTGTGAGTATAATCGTGTTTAGTGAGTTCTGCTGAGTCCTTCTAGTAAATTATAGACCCTGAGAGTGGTTTGGGGAACTCCCTCCCCACCAAGTTTCAGTTGATGTCAGAAGTGAGGGAAGTCTTGGAGACTGTGCCCTCTAACTTTGCAGTTGGCGCTAACTCCTCACATATCCTGTGCAAAGCCTGCACCTGTGAGCAATGAGGGCCTCCTGAAGATCATTCATTTTGACTTTGGAGGTGAGAAAGAGGCTAAGTCTCAAAGTACTCACTTTGAGGAACTGGGTACCTAGTGCTAGACAGGGCTTTATTAAGGGAACATCAACTTTGACTTGCTGTGTGACTTTAGGAAATTTACTACCTCTCTGAACCTTAATCTGTTAATCTATAAAATGGAATAACAATATCATCTAAAACAAGAATAGTAACAGCAAAGGTTTGTTCTGAAAATTAAATTAGGCATCATACATAAAGCACCTTGCACTTAGGAGGCCTTTAGTAAGTACCCTCTCCTAACTTCACCAAAGTGAATTTGAAAACACAATATTAACATATATTTTGGCCAAGTATTCTCTTCTTCCTATTTTGTTCTTCCCTGTACACCTACTCTGTTATAGAAGATATTATTCAAGATGCTACAGATCACAATCATGTGGCCAAATAAAATTAGTATTCAGCAAAAAACCAAGAAATAGTGGAAGAAGAGTTTGAGTTTCTTTTAATATTAAAGCAATTCTAATTAGTGGCATTTAAGAGCACTGTTTGGGTTTTAAGTCTTTTCCTAGAAATCTATTTTTTGCTGGTGGGAGTGTAAACTGCCATAACCACTTTGGAGAGTGATTGGTGAAATGTATCATAAGCCGATAAAAGTGTGTAAATAGGTATCTGTTGAGGCAGGGATTAAATGAGATGTTCTTCGAAGAACACTTAAAAATCATGACAGGCTTTCCTATGTTTAAAGGTAGAGACCTTAGATCACGTTGGCATGGATCTTTTTGTTGAGAGGAGCGCTGCTTGAAAACTCCCTTAGTTAGGCAAAGGCTAGGTACCACTGTCCTTGCTGCTTGGGGGAGGGAGGACACTGGAAGGGAAAGTTGAACGGCTTAGGAAAGAGTGCAACCTCTTGATATGCAGAATTAGTTGCCAAAGTCAGGGAGACTAAGTTTCTATGACCCTAAATCCTCCCGCAAAGGAAGAAACATTACCCCAATCTTTAATTCCTGAGATTCAAAATTAAAAAGTTCTGTCAGAGAAGACATTCATAGCCCAGACCAAGTCTGACTAGCAAGAAAAGGCAGAGACACTCCCAAAATACAATGGCCCTTGAAGAAGGATTAATTGAAACTGGTGATCTAAGGCCACACAAAAAGCTCTGCGTTTATTACAGAGGACAGATTCTGGCACAGCCTAAGGAGGATGCTGGAAGTTATCTCTGACCTCAGTCACACTGAATTCAGTCACACCGAATCGTGGAGTAAAAGAGAGTGAACTTTAAAAATAATAATAATAAAAAAGTGTAATCTTGACATTCAATTGGGGTAACTGCTGTGGTCTGGGCCATCATCTGATCAGCAACGGCATCCTAGAAGCGGTTAGACAAGCAACTATCAGCAAACAGTGCAGGGCTGGTCTTCAACACTGACAGAAAATGATGACAAAAGGAAGAGCAGCAGTGTACTATCAGTTCTCCTTCTGGCATCTGGAAGAGGATGGGTCTACTCTGTGACTGAGTCAACCTCCTGGGGTTCAAACTTGGAGGAGTAAACGCCTAAAGAGGAAAATATTGCATTTCCTGCTAACCGGGGCATGGATTAGTAGAAAAAAATATGGGAGCGTCTTTGGCCCCTGAATTTATGTAACAGGTCATGACAATTCCTTCTGCATACCTTTTGACCCAGCAGTTCTATTTCTGGGAATTTATTGTAAAGCAAGTAATTAAACATGTTTGAAAGACATTAATATAGAAGCACATCACTGCATTATCACTTTTAAGACTAAAAACAGGATTCAACCTAAATGCCCAACAACTGGAAACTGATATAATCAATTATGATATACAGTATCCAGTTTGAAGATACCTTGACCACAGGAAAAGGACTTTTAATCTGTCAGAAATTTGGTTCTCTTTTAAATATTTTAAAACTTATAAACCAGTGGCTGTCAAACTTTTTGGTTTCAGAAATCTGGATTCTAAAGAGCTTTCAATATTTACTGATATTGACCACAGTAGAAATTAAAACAGCAATTTTAATAGTATTTTTGTTAACTCATTTAAAACTAATAAACCCATTACATCTTGACATTTTTATGAAAAATAACTATTTTTCAGAATCAAAAAATTGCTTTTACATTTGCAGATCTCTTTAATATCTAGCCTAATACAAGATAGCTGGATTCTCAAACCTGCACTTGTTGTTATATCACATGCCATGTAGCTTCTGGAAGATTCAACTAGATTCTTGCAAGAGAATGAGCGTGAAAAAAGTAAAAATAATGTCTCAGTATTATTACGAAAAGTTTTCATCTTGTAGAAACTCTGAAAAAACTTGGAGACCCTCAGAGGATCTGACACTAGTAATCTCTAGATCAGCCTTTCTCATGCAGGTATCTAAACCACAGAGCACAGATAATGTTCTGAGTGACAATTTTCTCAGTTCTCCCATCTTGGTTTGTTTGGTTTTATGGTAGATAACAAACTCTTTCTAGAAGCACAGGAGAGTTAACTTATTATATATACCAGCTGCCCATGGCCTTGGTGTATTCTCTCCCAGAACCAGGAGGAGAAAGGCTTCTTCAGATGATGACTTTTACTCTTTTTATGTATCTATATATTCTTAAAAATTATACAATGAATACATTACATTTGTCCTAAGAGAGAAAAAAACTATTCAAAAGAAAAAAGTGTATGTTAACTACTTGTAAGATGAGGGAAACATGGAAACTCATTCAGATAGAGAAGCGCCTCTTTAACAAACTCCACAGGAGGTTCTAATTGTTTTAAGTGGGCTCTTGAAATGAATGCACTACCAGAGAAACCCAGTAAAATTTAATTTAACTTAATTCTTAATTAAATTCCCTGTCACTTTGGGTTAATTACTAGAATTGTGAGCTAAGAAAATCTTATCTAAATATATTTTTACATATTCTATCATGTTTATAAAAAATGATTCCAATTTTTCTTGCTTTTTTAAACTCAAAGGTACAGATTTTAACCGAGATTTAGTGGTAAACTCATTGTTGCCATAATCTTTTGGGCTGCTTTTTATCTATACTTTCAGGACATTCATTTTTCTTTAAATATTAAAAATTTCAAGATATTTATTTGTACCTTTAGGCAATGATTTAAAAAATCCTAGTAAAATCTATCTCAGATAATGTCTATGATATATCAGAATTTACA